>CABHPP010134114.1:0-22924 GCA_902168425.1 Peromyscus attwateri
TAGTTTGAGGCAGGTGGGTGTCTTGCAGGGGTAGTAGGTTGTAGGTGCATTGTTTGGAGAGAGATGTGTGTGTACAGTATGGGCAGATAAGAAATTTAAGCTTTCAATTACAGTATTAGTAGAAGAGGGGTGCATGTAGGCCAAGCCAAGTGAGATTCCACGATACTGATATGTCCTGTCCTTGCCTGTCTCAAAGCCTGCTTGCTTTTGCCTTCTTTTCCCTGGGTGAGACATTAGTTATTCATCAAGAAACCTCCTCCCAGGACCATGAAGTACCCCTACCACATCTGTAGGAGAAGGGTGGTCACTGCTACTGGTGACATTGTGATATCTTTCTACAGAGAAGAGCCAAGAAGGTGATACTTCAGAATTTCATGACCTCATACTAACACTTTGTGGTTTCATTTTAGTATCATACAGTTCTTATCCAATTCCTTTGATTTCACAATTACATTTGTACATGGACTGAAAATTCTTGTTTTATCAGTGCTTACTTCTGGAGAATGGTTAGTAAAAAGGGAAACTTTTCTATATTTCTTTTCAATCCTAGAGAACATCCCATTAAATATGGATGTACTAGAAGAAATTTTATCCAAGAATAGATATGTGGATAGATATACTATAGATCTACATGACAATATATGAAATATATAAATACAATTCATATATAAATAATACATACATATATAGTCTATTTGTTAGAGATGGCAATATAAATTTCATTTATATGCAATTGATATATAATATATTACACACACACACACACACACATACACATATATATAGCTTAGAACTTCATATCAGTGTGACATGCCAAGAAATCTTTTAAAACATTCATTAATCTGTCCCAAGAGCCCCATTTTACAGAGTGTAAGCCCAAAGTGGAGACTATAGACAGAGTTGAATTCACTATCCTTCCTGTTTTTTGTTTTTGTTAACGACACAAGTTAGAGTTATTTGGGAAGAGGAACCTCAAATGAGAAAATGCCTCCATCAGATTCCCTGTAGGCAATTCTGTGGTGCATTTTTTTTGATTAATGACTCATGTGGGGGCCCAGCTCCCTGAGGGTAGTGCCACCCCTGGTCGGGTGGTCCTGGGAGGTATAAGAGAGCAGGTTGAGCAAGCCCTGAAGACGAAGTCAGTAAGTAGCATTCCTCCATGGCCTCTGATTCAGTTATTACCTCCAGATTCTTGAGTTGTTCCCCAGACTTCCCTTGAAGTAAATTTGAGTAAATTTGAGGAATGCTGTCTGCCTGTAAAAAACAAAACAAAACAAAACAAACAAACAAACAAAAAAACAAAACGGAGATCCCTTTCTTGCCATACTTGGCTCACTAAGGACACCCTGGTTGTAGAAAAGGAGGGCCTGCTTGTCCTTGAGCTTAGGGTATATGACTTTGAGGAGACATGAGATTTCATCTAATATTAATTCTTCATTCTTCAGATGTGAGAATTTGATAATTGTGCTAGTTTGAATGAGAGTTGTCCCCATAGGCTTGTAGATTTGAATACTTTGTCACCAGGGAGAGACATTATTTCAGTAGGAGGTGTGGCCTTGTTGCAGGGAGTTTCTTACTGAGGATGGGCTTTGAGATTTCAGAAACCCATGCCAAGCCCAGAGTCTCTCTGTCTTGGCTGGCAGATCAAGATGTAGTGTTCAGCTACCATATCTCCAGCACCATATCTGCCTGTGTGCCACCATGTTTCCTACCATGATAGTGGACTCAACCTCTGAAACTCTATGCAAGTCCTCAATTAAATGCTTTCTTTTTCTAATAGTTGCCTTGGTAATGGTGTCTCTTCACAGCTATAGAACACTGACTAACACAGCAATATAAATTTCCCAATGCATGGAAAATGTGAGCTGGAGCAAACCTAACTTTCTCCTTTTTGTTTCTAAGCACTGCATTCCATTCCCTTCCTTTGCATGAATGGATCTTTACATAGTGCACTCAAAAGTGATGAATTAAACTCAAACATGCTGTAATGTCACTAGCCATGGTGGTATGAATCTGTGAGAGAAAAGGGGGAAACATTTCTGTTATCAGCACCCCAGCTAGGCTCAGTGCAGAATTACAGATTGTGTGAAAATGACTTCTGTGTCTCTGAACAATGCCATGCCTCTCTGTTCCCTTGAAGAAATAGCCAGGTATACTAGTATCCGCCCTTGAAGAGATGGTGACTAGTTTAAATCCTTAGAGACCTTTCCTGAACCTTCCTGAGTGAGTTCTGTCTCCAGGAAAATTAATCCGCCAATCATTTGTAACCACACTGCCAAATGCTTCTCATCTGTTTGCATTTCAAACGCTACTTATGTTTATGGTTAAAGTGATGAATTTATGTAACTGTGAGATGAGGAGGGAGTTTTACATTTAAGGATTGGATACCCGAGTCATTACTGAAGAACCAGAACTGGGACTTGTAAAATGCCCTGACTTTAGTTAGTCTGGACACTTTCCTGTCTTAACAAGCTGACCCTGAGGCACAAGGCTGAGTCTCCATTTACCTAGCCCCAGCACTCTGCAGCACACACAAATACAGAATACAGTCACCATGTATATCTTCAGACTTAGATCCAAATATACAATTGACCTAAATCTCCTTTGGATTCATATCCTCCTTTGCTATGAAGCTCCTGTAAACACAAAACAAAACAAAACAAAACAAAACAAAACAAAACAAAAAAAACCCCAACACAACAACAACAACAACAACAAAACCCAAGATTTCTTCTTGGTTCAAGTTCTATCCCAAGTAAGATGAATTGTAGCTGTTTCTTTTCAGTCTATAACCTTATTTGCATAAAAAATAGAATGTTGTTTTTAATCATTTAATTTTATTGTATCTTCCCACAGCCCTGGCCATTTTGTATTTGTAATAGAAACACCGACTTGAGGCTGTACTGCTGATTCTCAACTGATGTGTTGTGCAAGTGCTTCAGACTCAGAACACAAAAGGTCTCTGTTGGAAGCCACCACTCCTCTCACTGGTCTTTCCAGTCTATAACACATGGCTCTATTCAGTGAGCCTTAATCCCTGTTCCTCAGTTCATATCTCAATGATCCTATCAATGTGTTGTCCCAGGAGTCTGCTCTCTTCTCTGTCACCAAGAGAGTCTTCACCCTTCATGCCCACATCGGCAGATGCCTTTAATGGACCCCTTTGGCTTCTAGCTATTTCCATCCCAATCCCTCACTGGGTTGGTCTTGGGAGATGGCTTTTCAGTGTGGATCTGCTACACCTCTTCTTATGATTGCTAAAAACCTGGAGAGGCTCCACACTACTTCACGGAACAGCTGAGCTCTATTAAATACTGGCCAGAATTGCATCTGCACCCTGCCACTGCCGCACAAAGGGCTGAGATAATTATACCATCATGACACAAAGCTGTTCCCCACTCCAAGAGAGGGTCATATGCTTTCCTACCTGCTGGGCTGTGGCAAGGTTTTTCTCTAGCAGTACCGTGGGCTCTACAGCTCAGTGCTCAGCACTAGTCCTGTTTTGCCCTCTCTTAGCACCCAGTCAGTGATAAAGGTCTGCTACCTGCATACCAATTCTTTTCTTCCTATTATTTGGACCTGATATAGCTGGTCTTTCTCTTCCATATGGTACCTTCTGGGAGAGATTTGGGCATACATATTGAAAGATATGGTTCATGATTTTTTTATCTAGAATCAAGACATATTTTTGGAGCTCCTACTGTTGAATCTTGTTAGGGTTGGGCATTGGTTTCTCTTTCTATATTTTTTTGGTGGACAGGAATTCCCTACTCATGTTGGAATTTCATATTCTGCAAAGAAGAAGTAGAAACAGAAGGGGGTACCAGAGTGTCTGCCTTCCTATAGGAGACAGAGTGGTAGGGAGAGGTCATGGAGGAGGGAAGTTACTGTTGATGCCTGGTTGTAGAGGGTCTGGTGACTGAAGGCATGAGCAGTGAGTGGCAGCTCTTCAGTTCAGAATACTTACAGATCAGTGTAAAGACTGTGGAGGCCATACTACGAAGGGCATTCTGGCTTCGGCATGGGCACAAGGGAGGAGGGCAACAGGTGGTACTTCACAAAGGATGGGGAAGCATCTGGATTTGACTTCTTTCCTTTCTTCTCTTTCAGGTGAACTGACCATTCCAAAGCAGAGGCGAGAGAAGAAATGGAAGTATGGGCATGGAAGGCTGTTAGTCTAAGACATCACAGGAAGTTTTCTGGAAGAGTTCTCACCTACATTTTGATTTCAAAGACAAGTAGGCAGTGTTGAAACAAAAATAGGAAGAGGAGAGGATATATGAGTCAAGAGAGACAGCATGAGGAGGCATGGTCCATGAGAAAGAAAGTGGGTCAGGACTGCTGAAGCCTTGAGAGCAGAGTAAGGAAGGAAATCAGTAAGTACCGAGGGAGCAAACATCAGTTCAGTCAGGAAGCATCCATGACATTGAGGAATCTGGACTTGTCCAGCTCAGAATCTCCAGATCCTGATTTCTCTGCCACAGATCTACTCTAAAATCTCAGTAGGTTGACCAGCTTCTATATTCAGAGAACTGTGCACCTGTATACATACATATATGTGTCTTTGGATGTATGTATACACAAAGATCTACCTGTAACTAGAGGCAGAGCCTTTCTGTCCCAATTGCCCGGTCCCAAATAAACACACAGAAGCTTATATTAATTATAAATGTTTAGTCAATGGCTCAGGCTAATTACTAGCTAGCTCTTACATTTAAATTAATGCATTTCTGTTAATCTATGTATCGCCACATGGTCCGTGGCTTACTGGTTCTTTCACATCTTGCTTCTTGGGTGGCTCAAAGTGTCTACCCCAGCTCTGCCCTCCTTCATCTCCATCCTCAGTTTGATTGTACTGCCCAACCATATCTTGCCTCACCATTGGCCCAAACTGCTTTGTTTATCAACCAATGAGAGCAACACATATTCACAGCATACAGAAAGACCATCTCACAGCATCTACCACCGAAAGTCTGGAACCAGCAGGAAAGACCCTGCTACCCATTCATATTCTCTCAACTTGGATTACCTCTTCATTCATCCTGGTTGCCCTTGTGTGGGTACCACTAATGCCCTGATAGATCCCCTGTGATGTGCAAACTGCACCTTGGGAACATCACAGTCAGAGTAAGGGGCCCAATCCAGCACATGGAATCTGCTAGGTTCTCACTACAGAGAACTCTCTGTGCACAAAACTATGAGTAGTGATGAAGGGTAAAAATGTTTCTGAAATATTTGAGAAGCAAACCATGAACACACAGCAGTGGTTTGTAACACTGAGCAGATGCTAATGTGACTGGAGTTGTTAGGGTCAAAGCCTGGTCCCTGGAAGACCTAACAAGCAAGGATTGTCACCTGTTCTAAATAGGCCAATTAAATAGACAGGTAATAGCAAACAGCAAAAATCATTAACTATGCCCACACTGGGAAGAGAACAATGAGGTCCAGTGACGTGACAAGTCATGTTGGGGTCATTGCAAGAAGTTTAGGTTTAAATAGAAGGCAAGGGGTATACATAGCTAAGTAGTCCTGATCAATATGTGGTCCTGCCCATCATGGACTCATCATTATTTCAGTTCTGGTGTCTCCTGCAAAGTGGTCTGACAGGCTGTCATAAGTATGTAAAATCTATTTCCAGGGGACAAGCATCTGTCTAGCTGGTATCAGGCATGAGCCTTTCCTTTGCTCAGCATGAGACTCCTCAGGGGATTTCAATTCCTTGGGGACCATTGTTTCAATAGTCTGATGGCCAAAGGGAGGTGCACAAGTATCTGTTTAGAATCCCCCACCCCCAGAATGGTTGCACTAATAACAGGGCAGTTGAAAGTGGGTGGGGAGCAGATGAAACACAGATCCACTGTGATGCCATGTGGAGATGGTGAGCTTCCTTCTGAGGTGGATTTGGGATCTCCTTGTTGCAACAGATGTTGATGGAGCCTCACTATGGGCAGTGGAACCCCTTTCCCTGCTGCTGGGGCAAAGGGCCAACACACAGCCCTTGCTGCAGCCTTCTTGATTGTACTGAGCTCAGTAGTGACTAAACTAAGCTACACATTAGAAGAACGGGAAAAATTTAAAATCCCACTGACGAAACCACATCCTGGACTCATGAAAACAATCTCTAGTGGCAGAATTTAGGCAGCTACATATTTTTGAAGCTCCTCAAGTGATTCCTTCTGGAAAACAATTGGCTGCCACTGCCTGAAATGCAAGAAGCTTCTGCACATGTGTAAGAGCACTATCTTCTTCCCAGGTCTTCTCCCGTGGCTCACTAGTTGTGGGTATATGAAAGCTAGCTTCCTTGATGCAGGTAGGACAAGTTTCAAGTTTTCAAAGTGCCCTAATAACTAATTCCATGTCAAGATTTATGTACTTGAAATTAGATTTCATTTTTTTAAAGTTTTTATTTTTATTTATGTGCACGTGTGTGTAACTCTCTGTGTGTATGTGTACCTGTGTGCCCTCAGAGGTCAGAAAATGGTGTCGGTCCCCTGGATTTGGAGTTATAAGCATCTGTGCACTGCCAGATATGGGTAGTGTAGTTGTCAAAAGGAGCAACAAATGCTCCTAACCACTGAGCCATCTCCCAAGCCCAGCAGTTAGATTCATGGTAGCATGTCTTTGCTCAGTGTTTCCCCTGATCATCCTTTGTTATTGTCTCTTTCTAGGTTCTTTTCAAAAATCTCCTCTAAATTTCCTATATACACGTTTTCATCTCAAGTTCTGTCTCTAGAAAACACAATCTGAGATATGATGGATAGAGAATATAGCTGGTGTGGGGTGGTAGTGGTGGTACATTTCCTAATTGCAAAGCTTTTACAGTTTGAAAAGGCTTAATCTTACTTATAGGCAGAGAAAAGAGGATGGGACTGCAGTTAGAGCTTGAAACAGAGAGACAGACATTACTGGAAAGAAGTTTGGAGGAGACCATAGACAGTAGTCAAGAACTCCCCTTCCTTCCCTGTTTATGTGTCTAGTGTAGTCTTCTTCTTCTTTTTTTTTTTTTGGTTTTTCGAGACAGGGTTTCTCTGTGTAGCTTTGCGCCTTTCCTGGAACTCACTTGGTAGCCCAGGCTGACCTCGAACTCACAGAGATCCGCCTGCCTCTAGCCTCCAGAGTGCTGGGATTAAAGGCGTGCGCCACCACCGCCCGGCGCTAGTGTAGTCTTCTTAACATCACTTCATTCATTCATTCATTGATTCATCAAGCATTTATTAGCTACTTGTCAAATATCTGACATTATATCTCATGTAAAATTTTTTGATGGATTCTAATGCCATAGTAGTTCATAGTTTAGATATTGTTGTGTGTTGGTGGAAGTTTCTTTCCCACCTGCCTGTTCCCAAATACTCGACAGCCACTTCTTAAATAATTGACTCCAAGGCTTAATATTACTTAAAAATGCTCAGCTGGTAGCTCAGGCTTATTACTAACTAACTCTTACACTTAAATTAACCCACAATTCTGATCTATGTTTAGCCATGTGACTTAGTACCTTTTCTCTATGTGGCATTCTCATTTTGCTTCCTCTGTGTCTGGCTGGTGACTCCTGACATCACCCTTCCTCTTCCCAGAATTATCCTAGTCTTGTAGCACTGCCTATACTTTCTGCCTGGCTATTAATCAATCAACGTCTTATTTAAACCAGTTCAAGTGACAAATCTTTACAGTGTACAAGAGCATTATCTCACAGCATTCCCCCCCGCCCCTTTTTTGCCCAAATAAAAAGGAAGGTTTTAACCTTAATATAGAAAACAAAAACAGTTATTAAGTAAGAATTGAAGTAACAATATCCAATTCATTTGCATTTGACAAAATTAGAGAAAATACTTAATTATCTATCTTATCTTGGTGAGTCTAAAGTTTTGTATCTAATTTACTTTCCATTATAACTAAGGAAAACTATAATTATAACTATTTAGTCTTCAACTCCATCAAAGACCCCAGAAGGATGTAATGTTACCTAATGACAGGGACATTAGGCTGCTGGACAGTCACCCAAAGTTCCTCTGCAATGCTAGGGCATCCATCTTTGGTCAACAGGCCTAATAAATCTGACAGACTTATCTTTGAAGCAGGATTTTTGAAGGACTGTCCCACCTTCTCTTGGCAAAATTCTGCAGTCACTTTCTTTTGTGTCCTGCTTGTCCAATTTGTACAGCATACTGTCAGTAGTCGAGGCAAGGGCATTTTCTTTGCCCACATGACTAGCTTTTGCCATAAAGAAAACAAACTCTATATGGAATTTCTTTGATGCCCATCATCCTCTTTGAAGTAATTGGTGCTGCCAGGAGCAAACATGTCTCACTGTTGAGAAAATAAGTTCTTAAAACATTTAAAATGCCATATTCTATAGGTCTTTGAAGTTTTTGAAGACTGACTATCTATCTGAAATATATCTCTGTGTGATCTTGAAAACATACCTAACATGACTGTAAGTTTGCTATTATAGATGACTACTAACCTGTATTTCTTAATTGTATATTATATTTTTAAATGAGCTGCATAAACATAATATCCTAAACAAAAGTAGAAATATACATACAGTATAACAAAATTAACTTTAAATTTGTATTAATAAACTAAAATACATGCCAGTGTAAAATATGTAAGATTAATAGTTGTTTTTTGGATTAAAGTGGATTCAATTATCTTCCCTTTTATCCTATCATTTCTATATCCTTCCTCTTCTTTTCAGAACAAAGTCCTTGAATCTAATTTCCTTTGTTTAGCTTTTTTCCTAACCATTATCCATAACAGCTTGTAACTAAACCCCCTAAACAGTGACAAACATTCCTAATTTTCTCTGAATTTGTCAAATGTTAATGAACTAGACATTGTTGTTATACTTATGGCTTGTATATATTTGGATATAGTTATTGTACTTATTGCATATAGTTTCTCTTATATTAGTTATAACCTTTTTTTATTTTAAACAAAAAAGGGGAAATATGGTGACTTTTTTGTTTGTCCTTTAACAAATAAATCTTGCCTGAAGATTAGAGTACTGAGCTAGCCACTAGAGGCCAGGCAGTGGTGGCATGTACACAAATTTCTAAATGGTCTTATTAAATAAAAAAACATGGAGCCAAATATAGGGGTGAAAGCCTTGGAGAGATCAGGGAAATAGGGAAAGCCACCAGCCAACCTTACCTCACCAATTCTGCAGCATCCAAATGCGAGTTACTTCCTGTCTACCCACATCTATATGCTTTGCTCTTCTGCCATCTGATTTGCTCTCTCTGTTCAGCTATATCACCTCCTCTTTCTACACAGCTCTGTCACTTTCTGTCTGTCTGAACAAACCTCCAAACCTCCATGGTTAACTAGTGTTGGAATTAAGGCATGTGCCACTACACCTGGCTCTGTTTCCAGTGTGGCCCTGAACACACAGAGATCCTGCCTGCTAAATGATAGGATTAAGGGTGTGTGCTACCATTGCCCGACTTCTTTGTTTACTGAAAATGGCTTGCTATTTCCTCTGATCGCCAGGCAAGCTTTATTTATTAAAGCACAAATAAAATACCACCACATTTCTGCACAAATAAAATATCACCACAGTGGCATACTCCTTCAATCCCAGCACTTGGGAGGAGGAAACAGGAAGTGCTATGGCTGGGTGGAAAAAGGAAGTGATAAGGCAGGGTAGAGACAGGAGCTCGGCCGCTTTAGGTGGGTTTGCGGATTTAGTAGAGGTAAGAAGTCTCTCTAGTGGCTGGCTGCTTGTTTCTCTGATCTTTCAGCATTTACCCCAATATCTGACTTTGGGTTTTTATTATTAAAACCTATTAGAATTCACAATACAATCTTATGGAACACAGTCTTCCGAACAAAACAGTCCCCATCTTTAACAGATGAGCTTTTCCTGGTTGATAGACTTGTTGATGTTCTCTCATGGAAGAAAGGGGGAGGGAGGTTTGTTGAACTTTCACCTTAGATTTCAGCCACTCCTCTCAGGTGTTTGTTTGCAGTTCTGTCCTAATTGCACATGGCCTTGGGGTCTTGGGAGGTGCTAGAGTTTACAGACGGGAAAGGTTAATCTAGTGAGGCTTTGTGTGGCAATGGAGACACTATAATCTATGCTGGGGAAAGACTTTCCAGTGTGGTTGCTTTAGGGTCCACATGGTCTGTTCAGGAACCCCTCAGTCATGCTCTGTAAGTGATCCTGATAAACTCATTGGTTCCTGAGGAGGTAGGGTGGAATTGTCCATTGGTTTGTCATTGGGAACTTCTGAAGATGAGTAAACATTGTTTATGTCTCCCTAGGAAAGAGGGTCTTATACAGTCATTGGGCTTCACTGGGAAAACAGGCACAGAACTTAGCACAGTGCAGTACGGGATTCTTTTGGGGGTGTGTGTGCGGGGGTGTGGTGTGGAAGTACAAAGGTGAAGCTGCTGGTTCTGACCTGGGACAAAGTTTCCTGCAAAGTTGGTGAAGTCTGAGCTCGGCTGGCCTTCAAGGAGGAATGTGAATGTGCTTGGGCTTGAAGATGGTGGAAGTCAAAGCCTTATGATTAATTCATTCGTTTGCAAGTCAGCAGTCTATGTTAGGCAGGGGCTCAACTCTCCCCAGCATCTCATTGCAAAAGTTCTGTAGATGTTTCTGTCTCAAAATTCCTTTTCAATTCAATAACAGAGGGGGAGGGAGAAAGGAGAAGAGAGAGGGAGGGAGGGAGAGAGAGAGAACATGTGTATAATTGCTTTGAGTTTTTCTTTTGTTTGTTTGTTTTTTTTCCTCAACAAGATGTCTTTCAACCTTGTTATCTGGGGTGAAATAAGACGCCAGGTCTATTTGCACTTTTGAGCCAGGCTGCCAGCTTTGCACACTGCTTTCAGTAAACAACAGGCAGAGCTATAAAATATTTATGGACTCAACCACCTCACTAGCCTTTGCCTCCACCATGCTTTTCCACCTGTGAAAATGTCACTTGAAGTAAAAATCCTGTCACCTTTCAGATTCTTCTTAAAGGCCACATTGCTAATAGCAGCCTGTAATCTCTTCCCATTTTTTGCCTCAACTAGAACTTATTTACTTGTGTGTGTGTGTGTGTGTGTGTGTGTGTGTGTGTGTGTGATGTGATGTATGAATATATATGTACACGTGTATGTGATGTGGTGCATGTATGTATGTACACATGTGTGTTAGTATGGTATATGCACACGTGTGTGGTGTGATGAATGTGTTCTTGTGCATGTATTTGTGGGTGCCTTAACCTGTGTGTGCATACACTGCATGCAGAGGCCAGCAGGAGACTGCAGAAAACCATGTCAGGAAATTTGGATATGGTCTATCATCAGTCCATCCTTTGAGAGAGTGTTCATCCACTTCATTTATTTATTTGAGCACTGACTAATTTATTCATTCATTTTTCAGTGTGGGGAATGAGCCTAGGACCTTGTGCAGGTTAGGCAATGCTCTCTCTACCTGTGCTTCTGCTTCTTCCTCCAGATCGTTGGTGCGGTGGTCCAGAGGGTGGAGGGAGCAGAAGCCGGGAGCAGGGTTTGAACAGCTGTAGGTACGATGGAGACAGCTCTCCAGGATATGACTTCAGTGAATCAGCTCAGTTTCATTACATACTATAGGAAATATATAGGATTGGGGAGCCTGGGGACAAATCCTAATTGGCATTAAGTGGCATGGTCCTATCATAAGGCTTCATATGTGGCAGTCAGGTCCTATACAAAGCCCTAGCACAAGTCTTAGTTACCATATGTGCAGCAGAGAAGGCTTCTAGCAGGAAAGTGTGCCAAGGGTCACCCTAGAGATAAATCAGGCATGTGGTTTAGAGACAGGTTTCAAATAAGGTCAGTCCTTCAGCCACAGGGACATTCTCCAGATAAGGGCTGGTTGAGAGCAGGAAGTTTCCCTGTGGGTGGAAGGTGTCCTAATGTCGCTGAGCTTTGGAAAAAGCTGCCAGGCCATAATAGACTGCAACCTCTAACCAGCCAGGAGGGCCTCCCAACACTACCTAGAACCACCCTCCAGTCCCTGTTAGATACAGAGTCTCACTAAGTTGTCTAGGTTGGCCTTGGATTCACTCTGTATCCTAGGCAGGCCCCGAGCTTGTGATCTTCCTGCCTTATCCTCCTGAGCAGTTGGGATTACAGGCATGCACTACCAGGTCTAATCATGCATCTCTTATCTCTCTGAAAGAATCCAAGCAGCTTCCAATCCAATAGACTATTCATTTGTATGTGCTGGACCTTGCTTTGGAAATTTTCAAATTTCATTGTTTTATAACAAAGTCATTTACAATTGTTTATGTGTGTGTGTGTGTGTATGTGTGTGTGTGTGTGTGTGTGTGTGTGTGCAAGAGTTGGTTCTGCCCTTTAACCATGTGGGCTTTGAGAATTGATTGCGTTTGGCAGCAGATGTCTTTACCATATGCTCTATTGCCACCCTCCAAATTTCATGCTTAATATTTGAAAGAAAATGGAATTCTTGATGTAAACATCACCGCCATAGTCTGTTTTGTGCTGCTGTAACAAAATACTTGATTCTAGGTAACATAAAGAAGATAAATTTATTTGGCTCATGATTCTAGTGGTGTGGTGACCATGTCTGTAATGGCCAGTTGGCTGGGTCACAACATGACAGAGAAATGGAAAAGTGGTTTTGTGTGTCAATATGACACAAGCCAGAGTCATCAGAGGAAGGACACATGTACACATGTAGAGGGAACAAGGAAGCAAGACACCAGGGAGGGGCAGGCCTCTTTATAACAACCCACTTTCTTTTTTTTTTTTTTTTGGTTTTTTCAAGACAGGGTTTCTCTGTGTAGCTTTGCGCCTTTCCTGGATCTTGCTCTGTAGACCAGGCTGGCCTTGAAGAGATCCACCTGCCTCTGCCTCCTGAGTGCTGGGATTAAAGGCGTGAGCCACCTCCCCACCCCCGCAACAACTCACTTTCTTAGACCCACTCTATTACTACTCTCCCTTGGACTCCTGTTAATCCATTCACAGGGTCCAAACCCTATGACCTAATTATCTTCAGGTAGGGCTTGTCTCTTAAAGGGTCCACACCTTGCCAGCATCACCACATTAGGGAAGGAGTTTTCAACTCATGAATCTTCCAAGGGCAAACCATATCAAGCTGTAGCAACAGTGTTTCAGTGCTGTCTGGTTCAGCTTGTAGTTCTGCACTGTTCTTCTGATCTGTGCTGATGAGTCCTAAGAACAGAGCTGAAGGACCTGTTGTTATCGCAGCTGCAGTGAAGGGAGGTTCATGGTATCCATAAAGCAGTTGGGATGTCAACAGGGTTCTGAGTGGTCTCGTTCTATTCATTTTACTCAAATGGTCTGAAGAAACAGAAGCCCCATATTGGGAAGGCAGAGAAACTCATAAATATAGCCTCGGCTTGGAGGGAATTATGTTCTGTTCTGAAAAGCGCACTAGCTCTCTAACTCTCTTCATAACTTTAATCTCCAAACAGTGATTTTCAGCCTACTAGCGAGAAACATCATTTTGTGCCTTGAAAGATAAAAAGCATTGTTGGGAGAAATATATAGTAAGCAGCCTTAATCTTGCCAGCAGGCTCCTTCTCTTAAAGGGCCTGTGCCTCAGCACTACCCCTTCAGGGATGGACTTTCCAACCTATGAACCTTGAAGGACAAACCACAGTCACCCAGAGATAATTTTACTATGTTTCATTAATGGGCACAAATGGGTGTAGATGTGAGTTGTTTTGTGGTTGTTTTGTTTTGAGAAAGTCTTTTGAAGCCCAGGCTGTCCTCAAACTCACTGTTTAGCCAAGTGTACTGGCTGGTTTTGTGTGTCAACATGACACAAGCCAGAGTCATCAGAGGAAGGAGCCTCCGCCTAGATGAGATCCAGCTGTAAGGCATTTCCTCATTTAGTGATCAATGGGGCAGGGTGCAAGCCATGGTGGGTGGTGCCGTCCCTGGGTGGTGGTCCTAAATTCTATAAGAAGGTGGGCTGAGCAAACCAGGGGAAGCAAGCAAGTAAGCAGCATCCCTCCATGGCCTCTGCATCAGCTTCTGCTTCCAGGGGCCTACCCTGTTTGAGTTCCTGTCCTGACTTCCTTCAGTGATGAACAACAATGTTGAAGTGGAAGCCTAATAAACCCCTTCCTCCCCAACTTGCTTTTTGTTCATGGTGTTTTTGTCACAGTAATAGAAACCCTAACTAAGACGCCGACAAAAACAGTGAAGTCCTGATCTGCCTGCCTCCACCTCCTGCATGCTGGGATTATAGGCCTGCCCCACCATCCCTGGTTTATAGGTGCTAGGTTATAAGCCAGAGCCTTGTGTATTCTAGGCAAACCCTCTACCTGCTGAGCTGTGTCCTCAGACCTGTATTAGTGAGTGTTACTGGTAAAATGACACACTGTAGTACTGGAAGGGGCTCTTTGGCAATTTATAACCTAGTCTTTTTTATGAATTTAACATCATACATAGATAATACTTTCTTCAGTACCTTTTTTTTCTCTCACAAGAACCCTTCATAGGCAAAGTGTGGAGAGGAACAAATAAGACAATGTAAGTAAGACTTCTTGAAGAACTGATCATGCGTCATTGAGCAAGGATTCTACAGGCTGGGAAATCCCGGCAGACAGAGATAGATGCCAGAGCCATGTAGAAGGGAATGGTGGAGTTGACTGTCTTCACACACAAACAAGAGCCTGCATCAAAGCAGGGTAGAGAGTACAACTCTTCATTAGGCAACCAGAAGGCTCTGTGTTCCTTGAGGTGCTATCTGAAGGGAAGTGTGCAGAAACATGGGGGCTGTACTTACTTTTGCCACCTCATATTTAAAGAGATGTAGGGCAAGAAGAAGATAGTTTGCAGTGTAGGAATAGCTTACATTGTGGATGATAGAATATTCCACAATTCCAAGTGTCTAGCTTTAAGGAAATTCTAGACTACTGAGATGTGAGAATACCATAACTGCACATCTCTCTTCATAAATCTCTCCCAGGTTATTGAATATTTGGCTTTTTCAAGATTAGAATGTAATTTTCAGGCAAGCTGGGCTTGGTTTTGCTCACACTTGAGATCTCTGCATGTAGAACAATGCCTACAGTATACTAAGAGCTCCATAAATATTTGAGGTCTTTGATTCATCAGTGAACACTGAGCTTGTGCACTGAAGGAATTTAGTCAGAAATATAGAGTTCTTTACCCCATGGAATGTATTAGTCAGATGCTCAAAGTGCATCTGCATAATTCTGAACCCATTCTCAAGTCTTATGAAAATCAAAAGTCAAAATCAGCATCAGAAAGGCAACCCTGCTATGAAACATTTCCTTCCCTTCCTTTAGACGAGGATGCTGCCCTGTGGGTGTTTATAATGCATAAAGCAATTTCTCTTTCTTTAAAATATCACAAGCTCAGGTCTAGATTTGAGTAGTGACATGTGACTGCACAAAGGACAGTCTCTAGTGAGAGCTCACCCTGTGGACACTGGGAATGTTTCTGCCATAAGGAAGCCTGGCTTGTAAGTAGGGCTGTGAGCACCTGGTTTAGTGGAGTAAATACATTTAACAGTCCAATGCCAGCTACTGTTACTTCTGGAGAGAGCCTATCCTTGAGTCATATTTAGGAACCAACACTTGTGTGCTTAGTTCTGAGGGTTTTCAAATCTGTTTGAAAAATTTCCCCTCTTAAAACAATTCTTTATAATTTTTATTGCATTTAATGTTTATTCATTTATATTCTCTCTCTCTCATTCTCTCTCTCTCTCTCTCTCTCTCTCTCTCTCTCTCTCTCTCTCTCTGTGTGTGTGTGTGTATGTGTGTGTGATGACTTGTAAAGACAACTTGCAGAAGTCCAGGAGTGAGTTCTCTCCTTCCACCATGTGAATCTAGGAATCAAAGTCAGGCCATCAGGATTGACAGCCAGTGCCTTTATCTGCGGAGCTGTCTCACTGGTCCCCATTTTAAACACTTGAAGGGGACAGCTCAGTGGCAGTGAGGACATTGGTTGTGTCCAGCATCACCATCTTTCATCTCTGGAGCTCTTCATCTTACCAAGCTGATCTGAACCCATAAATATAATTATTTCCTCTCTACCCCATCCTCATCAAGCGCCAGTCTGTCTCCTGTCCTTGGGAATGTGACAGCTCTAATTGCTTTGGTAAGTGTAGTCCTATAGCATCTATTCTCCAGAAACTGGCTTATTTCATGGAACATAATGTCCTCAAGCTTGATCTGCACTGCCAGATGCTGGAATTCTGGAATTCCCTTCCTCTCAACACTGAGTAGTGACTAGTTGTGTGCGCACCTTATTTGCTTATCCATTAATCTGCTGAAGGCTCTTTGGGGTGCTTCCACTCTGATTATCTGAATAACAGCATTGAGGACATGGGTGTGTAGATATGCTCTTGAGTTCCTGGATGTGCACACAGAGGCTTGATTACAGCATTATGTGCAATGTTATTCTTAATGTTCTAGAAAACCACCACACTCCTGTTACATTGTCATGGCAAGAGCCTCCCTGAGCTCAAAATCAACTCTGCCTAGTTTTCCCTTTGGATTCTGGAAGAAGTTATGGAGAGCATGGCAACACTTTGGGGGTCCTTGTGTTATTTCCATGGGCTTGCTTGCACCATTCATATCTTCTTTTTCCTGTTTGACGAATTCCATTAATTATCAAATAAAACATAAAGTTGACTCCTGAACTGCTGTGGCCAATGCTGGATTCCACCTAGTGTCATTGATAAAAGGACAAAAGACATTAATTATAAACTTTGCTCATTGCCTTGATACTGCATCACATTTAATCCAAGTACCCGATGGTTATTAATAACTATGTGTATCAGGAGCTTGGTCAACATAGAATGCTACATTTTTCTATTATGTTTTCTAAATAAGCTTTTAGATCCACATATTCTTTCTTCCATGAATGCCCTGCTTATAAATAATACTGAAACTTAAACAGAAAATATTTGATGGGAGATGGCTTGGTGGGTAAAACCCTTGCCATGCAATCACGAGAACTTGAGTTTAAATCCCCTGAACCTACCTAAAGCCAGACACAGTAGCAGGCATATGCAACCTCAGCACTTCTGCAATGAGATGAGAGACTCAGGAGAATCCTCAAAGCTCCTGGCTCAACTGGTATATACAGTGGCAAACAAAAGATTACATCAAACAAGTGGAAGGCAAGGGGCAGCACATCTGGTTGTTCTCTGACCTCCACGTGAACACTCTAGCATGCACTCACCCTCTCCTAGAGCCGAAAGGATTAATGTATTACAGTATACGATCACGAGGCCCCTCTAAGACCTTATACATTATAATATCAGTAAGGCCAAAATTAGGTTAATTTTTAAGCTTTATATATGAAAGTTCAATTTTTGTGAGAAAAAATACATTTTGATTGTCATTCTCACTTCTTTGATCTATATGACACTGAGCTGATGGTTCTGCATTTTGTCATTTATTGCTGATTTCATTTCGTCTTTGTGTCCATTTCTAAATGAAATGTCTTTGACGAGACAAAATAGTTTACTAGACATGAATTACTTGAAATATGTTAGGATTTCATTTATAACCAAAACTTGGTTAAAATCCCAATGGAGATTGTTTTTATCCACTTATTTATTTGTTACCTGTCTATTTGGAGATTCTCCTGTCATCTGGGCAGATCAGAAGTTTTCTTTCTTTACTTGGTGATTTTTACTGACTGGAGTGCAGTCTTTATATAGAGATCTAATCTCAACTCCTTCCATGAGACCTTTGTTTTCCAGTCCCTGAATGGTGTGGTGGTGAGTTCAAGATACTTGGCAAATTCTTTGCCAGCTGAGCTGTGGTATCAGGACTCATTCTTCGTGGGCCTTGAATACCTTCTCTAATTTGATAGCTGATATTCTTGGAAAGCCAATTATACACATAAAAGGAAGCTGTTGAAGTGTGCACATCATTCAGATACAAAAAAAAAAAAAAAAAAAAAAAACATAACCAGAGGGCCTATTCCAAGTGATTCTAGAAGGTCCAGATCCTTGGTTCATCCTACTAGGTAAATCTCAATTCAATGTTTTCTTTGTCTGGTGTCAAAGGAGCTTATGTTGATGCCTTTGTTCATTTTCTTATCATTATTATCGGACGGGACTGCTTGTGGCTTGAATTGTTTTTATTTATTTGTGTGAATGTGAGTTAATGTGCATGCCACAGTGTACATGCTGAGGTCAGAGGACCACTTGGGGCTATGAGTTCTCTCCTTCTACCATGTGAGCCCCAGAAACAGAGCTCTGTGGTTGATATATTGTGTATCCTAATAAACTTATCTGAGGGTCAGAGAGCAGAACAGCCACTAGATTTGACTTAAAGGCCAGAAAATGGTGGCACACACACCTTTAATCCTATCACTTGGGAGGCAGAGATCCGGCTGGATCTCTGTGAGTTCAAGGCCACACTGGAAATAGAGCCAGGCATGGTGACACACACCTTTAATCTCAGCACTTGAGATCTCATGTCTTTGCTTGGGAAAGACACACGCCTTTAATCCCAGGAAGTGATGGCAGGAAGCAGAAAGGTATATAAAGCATGAGGACCAGGAACTAGAGGCTTTTTAGGCTTTTTAAGCTTTTAGGCTTTTTAGCAGCAGTTCAGCTGAGATCCATTCAGATGAGGACTCAGAGGCTTTCAATCTGAGGAAACAAGATCAGCTGAAGAATTGGCAAGGTGAGGTTAGCTGTGGCTTGTTCTGTTTCTCTGATCTTTCAGCGTTCACCCCAATACCTGGCTCCCGGGTTTGTTTTTGTTAATAAGACCTTTTAAGATTCATGTTACAGAGCTCAGGTCATGAGACTCGGTGATGAGCCCCTCTACCCACTGAGCCTTCTCACTGGCCCTGTTTGTGGCTTTAATCATCTTTTCAGCTAGACGACAATGTATAGAATACAGAGTGTAGTTGAAGTTTTCTCTGTTCCTGCCCAGCCCCACCGACCAAGCAACCACTTATGAAATAATCACTCAGAAGCCTTTATTAATTAAAACTGCTCAGCCATTAGCTCAGGCCTACCACTGACTAGCTCTTACATTTAAATTCAGCCCATTTCTGTTAATATATATGTTGCCACGTTTTCTGTGGCTTTACCTGTGTGCTGTTTCATGCTGCTCCCTGGACAGCAGCCTGGTGTCTCCTGACTCAGCCTTCCTCTTCCCAGTATTTTCCTTATCTGTTTATCCCACCTATACTTCCTGCCTGGCTACTGGTCAATCAGCATTTTATGTATCAACTAAATCAGAGCAACACACATTCACAGCATATAGAACAACATTCCCATCAATAGAGTTTTAAAAATCATATATATATATACTTTATTAATTAATTAATTTATTTATGTACATGTATATGTGCCTATATGCTAGTATACACACTAATGTGCGGTTGCCCATGAAGTTCAGAAAAGGACATAGGATCCCCTGGAGCTGGAGTTACCGGCACCCAATGAGCCGGTAATGTGAGTTCTGGGAACTTAACTTTGGTCATCTGCAGGAGCAGCCATCATTCTTATCTACCAAGCCATCTCTCCAGCCCCAATAAAATAATGCTATCTCATTTGATTCTGGCTACCTAATACTATTTTTTAATCTTCTTGACAGTAGTAATATATAGCAGTTGCCATCATGGTTTGTTTTTCCAGCTGAGAAAATAAGTATCGACCCCAGAGTGACGGGGCCAGAGTAAAAGCCACATGTCTTCGGAATTCGTGTTCTATGTCACTCTCCTTTCTTAAGACTTTGCTACCTTTCCATTTTTGTTTCATTCCACAAATATTTATCAAATTTCTCTGACAAATGAGGTGCCAGAAATTTATTTATACCACTGTGCTAGATGTTAGGGGATAAAGATATATCGTAAGTAGACATTTCTGTCAAACCATAAGAAATGGCACGTGATTTCAAACCAATTTGGTAAATACACAGAGGTTGGCATAGACCTTAAAAGTGATACTATAAGTGACGGGGTGTGTTATGTCAGCCAGGAGTCATGGGATTTTAAATGTTTGTTATGAGTTATACTTTACTTTCAGTTTTTAGTTACTATTTTTGTTTATAATGTCAAGGATGAACAAATTCCTCCTAACAGATAGTTGGTACTTTTGATCTTGGATTTTTTTTCCTAGCATAGATTTTTAAAACCTATATTATTATCCATAAACTACCTTTGGTGGTTTTCTAAATCACAAATAAAATACAAATCATCAAGTAGATAAAATAGATCTGTCTTCAATATTGTTGAAACACTATTGAAACAGGAATGTCACAGCTCATGCAAGCAAGAGCAAGAAGATATCTATTAATTCCTTGGCCAATCTTTGTTAGCACTATGGAGATAAGAGACTGCTTGGGCTGGGAATATGGCCAATGACTAAAACATTTGCCATGCAAGTGTGAGGACCAGAGTTTAATGCTCACAATGTGTACAAAGCTTGATGTAAGTGGCCACTTATAATTCCAACACTCCTATGATGAGATGGGAGGTAGAGACAGGAGATTCCTTGCAAGCTCCGGGACCAGTTAGATTACCATGTGCAACAGTGAACAAGGAGAGATTCTATTTCAAATAAGGTAGGAGGCAAGGTTCTATATCTGAGGTTCTGTTCTGACCTCTACACCTGCATCATGGCATGTGCGTGTCTGTGTTTGCAAGCAGTTTAAAAAACAAAGACTACCAAAAAGATTTATTTTATTTTAAATTGTGTGTATGTATGTATGTATGTATGTATGTATGTATGTATGTATGTATGAGCCTGGAGATTGGGGTGGTGTCCTCAGGTGAATACAGTGCTGTCTGAGTCCAGAGAGAGTGTTGAATACCCTTGGAGCTGGAATTACAGGTTGTTGTGACATCTGACTTGTGGTTGGACCTTCTTTGGACCACCAGCTCCCAAATAATGACACTGAGACTTCTTATTAAGTATGAAAGCTTGGCCTTAGAGTAGACTTGTTCTCAACTAGCTCTTAAAACTTAATCTATGTTGTGCCATGTGGCTCCTTACCTCTCCTCAGTACTGTAGGTCGACTTCCTCTGTCTCACAGATGAATCTCACCTTTCTTCTTCCCAGAGTTCCTATCTCTGCCCAGAAGTCCTGCCTATCCTCTCCTACCTAGCTATTGGCCATTCAGCTCTCTATTAAACCAGTTAGAAGGTGCCTTGGCAGAGACACATCTTCACAGTGTACAAAAACAGTATATCACAATATTGACTTGGGTGCTGGGAACTGAACTTCAGTTCCTCTTAAAGAGCAACAAGTGCTCTGAATCTCCAAGCCATCTCTCCAGCTCCAGACTATTAGTTGAGCAAAAGATATGTATTAATTTCTTAGCCTATCTTTGTTAGCATTATGGAGATGAGAGACCTCTTGGGTTAGGGGAGATGACTCCCTGGGTAAAGCACCTGCCACACAAGTGTGAGGACCCGAGTTCGGATCCTCACAATGCATAGACAGCTTTGCATAATTAATAGGGATCTGTAATTCCAACATTCCTGTGATGAGCTGTGTTGTGCTTTTTTGTTTATTATCAGTTACACCCATGACTACATCTGTATTTTGCACATAAATATCAGGAAGGAAAATATAACACTCAACTCCCCATCCCAGGGTTCATGGTCCTCCTGAGTTTAGAAGTCTTATATCTATAGGTGTTCATTGATGTTTTAGGAGTTTCTGAATGAAGAGCAAGAACCAAAGATTGAGGAAGAGAAGCCCCAGAATAGGAGTTTGCCAGATAGGAGTGACATCAGGAGCTGCTGTTGCTATGGAAATCCTAGCAGGGGCTTGATGGTGGGGTTCCTCAAAGACTGGTTTAGTTATCTGGCATTTCAAAAACGTAGTTAGGGGAGAGAGAAGAAAGATGAGAGAAATGGACATAGAGAGAGAGGTGAGGAGGAGGGGAAGGATAGAGGGGAGTTATACTTGTACACTTGTTTTTTATATTTTAAAGATAAATGCTGTGTTTACTGAGGGTGCAAATTTAATTAATTTTTTTCTTTCTATTAATTAACCCTGACTGCCAAATTTTGTTTTCTATTTATTGACTTAGAGGCCTCTCCTGCAATGATTGGTGGTTTTCCTCAAATGGTTTCCCCACTTGTTTTCTGGACTTTAATGGAAGAGATTCTTGTGATTAGCTGGAAACAGGCAAGGCTAGAGATGGGAAGCCTGAGGCAGAGATTGCCAGGTGTCTTTATTTATTCATTTTCTTATTTTGGTGGATACTTGGGATTGAATTTAGGATTGAATTGAATACTAGATAAGAGCTCTACCACTGAGCTCTATCCCCAGTCTTCTTTTGATTCTTTGTTTTCAGACAGAGGTTGCCCAGGCTGACTTGGTCCTCAGTCTGTGGCCAAGGCAGGAGTTGAGCTAATAATCCTTCTGTCTCATCCTCAAGAGGTATTGGGGGTGCAAGCCTATACCACCAAGTATGGCAAGGGGCTTTTGTTGGGGTGTTGCTCATGACTCTGCAGTATGCCTTGGCAGGTACCAGTCAGATAGATCTAGTATTATTGCTCTTGTGGGGAATGGCACTTACATCTGGAGGCTCTTCATGCAGGTCTGTGTTGGTTACCTTTCCTAGCTAGCATTGAGGCTTCTTGTTCCTCTAGGGGTTCTTTATTCCACATATTCAGAGGAAGAAGAAATAGACTTTAGATGGATCTGGGAGATCTCTTGGCAGTATTTCTTCCTGATGACTGGGACTAGCATACCAAGGGGAGGTGATAGCATGAAATGCTATCTATCAAGTGATTCATCTGTTGTCCCTCAGACTGTGAGAACAAGTCAGAAGTATAGATTTGAGTTCAAATGAGTCTTATGGGTAAACTGTGCTCTCTCTGTCTGTCTATCTATCTGTCTATCTATCTATCTATCTATCTATCTATCTATCTATCTATCTGTCTGTCTGTCTATCTATCTATCTATCTATCTATCTATCTATCTATCTATCTATCT
>CABHPP010134114.1:30484-50359 GCA_902168425.1 Peromyscus attwateri
TACTTAGTCCATGTGAACATAGCAGGTGTACTTAGTCCATGTGAACACAGTAGGTGTACTTAGTGCATGTGAACATAGTAGGTGTACTTAGTCCATGTGAACACAGTAGGTGTACTTACTCCATGTGAACACAGTAGGTATACTTAGTCCATGTGAACATAGTAGGTGTACTTAGTCCATGTGAACACAGCAGGTGTACTTAGTCCAAGTGAACACAGTAGGTATACTTACTCCATGTGAACACAGTAGGTGTACTTAGTCCATGTGTGGTGTCCACCCGGCAAGTAGAGAAGAGGAAGGCAGAAATACAGTAACTACTCACTACACAATTCAGAATGTCTAGGCAATTATGACTGTGATGGGATGTTCTAGTCAAATAGGTTGACCAAAGCAAGTTTGGACCATGTTCTTCATGGGAGAGTTGGTTTGTCTGCTATGTCCTAATTAGACATGAATAGAAGCCTGGTTATTAAAAAGTGAGTGTTTTTAAAATTGTGTGTTTATTGGGGGTGTATGCATGAGTGTGCATATGCCAGGACATGTGTTTGGAGGTCAGAAGGCAACTTGCCTGCATTGGTTTTCTCCTTGTATCACATATGGGCCCCGAGGATCAAACTTATTTCCTCAGGTTTGGTTGCAAGTACCCTTACTTGCTGAACCTTCGCCCTATCCTAAGATGGGTGATTTAATAAGATTTCATCTTTGCAGCTGAAGTCGTTGAGTTGATATTTCATGGGATACTGTTTCCCTGTCTTCTTTATTTCCTCCTTTTCTGTCTCCCTTTTCACAATCATTTCCATGTGAAGAGTGCTGACCATTTCAGTTTCAAGTAAATGGACTGCTGAGCTCTCTTTGAGTCTAAATCTTTCCTTTGGGGACCAATATTGAGAGCTGATTCTAGTCACTGTGTGTTGGTCCTGATCCAGAGCCTGGCCACCAGCTTTGGAAGTGGATCGATCCCTACCAGTCTGTTCTCTATTCCTGTTGATATGTGGGACTTGCCAGGAGCAGCGAGAAGGCAGATGAGCAGAAGTGACCATGAGAGTGAAGAGCCCTCTGCGCATCTACAGGGATTGGATGCTGAGTTGAAACAAAATACGTGAGAGGTTGACTTACCAACCTTTCCTGATCAATGCCTGAAGAACGGAACCAGGAAATCTAGGACCCCAGACAACCCAGTACAGGAGTGCAAATTGCATCCCAAGGCTTATTTGTATTGTTGCAGTTCCTTAGGTAACAGAGTTACAAATTTACCTTTCTGCAAGGAAACCTGATTCTCAGGCCAGCATATTTGAGGTTTTATAAAGCACAGCTATGTTCTTTTTCTTCAGAAAAACATCTGAAATATGTAACATCATTTACCTTAACTATTCTCTAGAAATCAAAAAAAGCCACAGGTATTCCGATGTTTGGTTCCACATTTGTCAGCATTCTAAATTCCTTTCTTGAAAAATATCAACATTGGCTATTCTCGTGCTGTGCCACAAACTCATTATATCTTCACACAGGCTCAGTTCGAACCCCAACATTGTAACTTTTGAATTGACGGGGTTTGCTCCAATCTAAGTTGGTTGTTGAGGAGTGTCAAAGGTGACATTGGCACAAAAACTAAATTTGTGGTGCAGAGGGTAGGAGATGAAGGGGTGGCTATTTAGCACCATTTGTCTTGTCATGGGCCTAGGCTGTTGTGTGTAAGGACTGTCTCTTGGTGTTCTGTAGCTGTAGTAGGAATCTTAAAAGTTCTTATTAATGTAATCAAACCTGAGCCAGGTATTTGGGTGAACACAGGAAGATCAGAGAGACAGAACAGCCACAATATTAAACATAGAAGATAGGCAGTGGTAGCACACGCCTTTAATCCTAGCATTCCAGAGGCAGAAATCCATCTGTTCAAGGATACAGCCAAGCATGGCGACTCACGCCTTTAATCCCAGAAAGTGAGCCTTTAATCCCAGGGAGTGATGATAGAAGGCAGAAAGGTATATAAGGCGTGAAGACCAGAAACTAGAAGCTTTTGGCTGGTTAAGCTTTCAGGCTTTCTAGCAGCAGTTCAGCTGAGATCCATTTGGATGAGGACTCAGAAGCTTTCAGTCTGAGGAAAGAGGATCAGCTGAGAAGTCCATGTGAACACAGTAGGTATACTTACTCTGCCTCTCTGATCTTCCAGTGTTCACCCCAATACCTGGCTCAGGTTTGATTTTATTAATAAGAACTTTTAAGATTCCTGCTACATGTAGCTGACATGGAGGCATCTCAGGATGGCCCTGAGAAAGTGATGGTGATGTGTAAGTGAAGGTTTATGTCACCAGGAAGTGGTGACTGAAGCCCACGTCTGGCTTGGCACCCTTAACTGCAGGAGAGCCCTCACTTGTCTGGTTTACTGAGAAACTCCTGCCAGATGAACAGATGTTTTGTGCTGTGATTACTGTGCCAATTGTAGTAATGGGGTCTCATGCTGAGTCAACCTCTTCAAACACCCATGGAATTAAAGCAACATCTACAGCAATGCCTCACCATGGGTCATATTGCGCTTTCTGGAGGAGGTGATCACAGGATAGACGAAAAGAAAAGTTGGGGGGCATGGAGAGTGAGAGAGAGAGAGAGAGAGAGAGAGAGAGAGAGAGAGAGAGAGAGAGAGAGAATAGAAGAGAGAGTAAGAAAGGAAGACATCAAAAGAGAGTTAGGGAAGCAGACACATTGTGGGAAATGAAGGAGAAGGGATGGAAAGATGGAGGGAGGGAAAGAGAAAGATAGTAAAAGAGAATCAGCAAAAATGAGAGGGAGGAAGGAAGTTGGACGCATGAGGGGGAAGGAAAGGGAAGGGAGACTCTAATTCTTGTTTAGAGTAGTTGAGTATCTCCACTTGCCTGGACAATGCAGGGTTCTTTTGAGTGGTCTTCAACAGCAACAACAACATATGAAAGTCTGTGTCCAGAGCTTGGACTTGTTGACAATACTATTTTAGAACTTTTCACAATGCAGGTTTTAAAAAATATACTCATTTGTGAAAGGACAGATGGAGTATTCTGCAGTAAATTCTCAGGTGAATATGATGACCTATGCAGTTTCATAGCTTCTTGCTCTGTACTTTCATTGTGATTTAATAAATGGTAGGATAAATTTCAGCGAGGGAGACTCAGCTGGTGTGATTCAAAGAAGGGGTGCCCCACCCCTTTCCAAACCTGGATGTTGAGTATGGAGATGCTTTTGTGTGCATTGGGCTTTTTTTTTTTTTAAACTTCCCTGGCATTCATGCTTGTTCCTAGAGCTTTCCATGGTAATGACTCCTGAAATGGTTAAGTCTTTAAAAAGATCATTTAATGAGAGAATTGTTTAAGGGAATCAGAGTTGGTTTTGTTCCTTGTTTCCTCCTCATGTGTCTGGTTTTCTCCTGGAGATTCCTGTGTGCATTAGGTAGTTTCTGTTTCTCTTCAAGCTCCAGGCTAAGTCTTGAGTGGTTCTAGAAACTGAAGCATTGCTCCCCCAAGCCTCCTCTCACCCAAAGACAGTAGTTAGTCAATGATGGACACATTCTTCAGAGTTAGTGAGATCTGAAGACACTTCCAAAGGTACCTCTTTTTCCTCCCTGTGAAATCCATTAAAAGAGTCTCTCTTTGCTTATGTCCAGGTAGGAGGAATGCCAGCCCCAGGAACACCTAGCAGCCCCTCTGGGAGCATGAACACATGACTTACCTAAGATTAGATCCTAGAAAGCTGACACTGACCCTGACAAATAGTGGGAAGCTGGATCCTACCAGGCCAGAGCACCTGAAACCAACACACTCATGTCCCTGGACCTTCCAGATCACAGAGCGGAGTTTTTAACTGAGTTTCAAGCTTTTGGAGATAGTCTGGTAAGGGTGGGACCCTAATGAGGTTGTTCAAAAGTGCCCATTCTGGTATTGGTGAGTCTTTCATCCTATGTGCTATTGTGGAGTCCAATTTAGTTTTAATTTAATTCTTAGCAAGTTACAGACAGTACTTTGAAAAAATTTGTACTAAACTGGGTGGTGTTGCCTATGCCTGCACACTTGGGAGACTGAGGCAGGAGGATTACCATTTAAATTAGCCTGGCTACATTGATGAAACCTGTTTAAATTTTAAAAAGGGAAAAAAGGAGAGGAGAGAATGAGAACAAGAATATGAGAAACACACACACACACACACACACAACACACACACACACACACACACAACACACACACACGGGGGAGGGGGGATAAAATATGATTATATAATTAGGCACTAACAACCACATCTTCCCCACCCTCTTGGGATCTAACCTAGAATCTATCTCCCATCATTCTGTCTGGAATTTAGTACATGCCTCAGAGGAAAGAAAGAGTCCTGTGTGCTAACCAGAAGACACGAGCCATGAATTCACAAGCATGAACTTCAGTGTCACCTGTGGTGGCTTTGATATGTGACGATTGCTTATTAAAGGTGCTTGGGAGTAGAAGGACCAGGCTCAGTGGTGGCACATTTGCCTAGTATGTTCAATGTTTTGAATGTTATTTCTAGCACTATATAAAAGGGGGTATGCTTTCAAAGTTGTTAGCATGTGAGCCTTCCAAGTTCAAAAATGAAGATGTACAAAGACAGGGAAAGAAGTTACCTTTCTCTTTGAAGACTAGAAGAAGTTTCACATGGTAAATACTAGTTATAAATAAGTAATAAAAACTCCAAGTGGAAAGGTACATATCTGGAATCCTACGCTCCTGTTCCAACTGTCAAAGGCATCTCTCTGGTTTAATTTTAAAATTCATTAAAAGTACTGTTTCCTTAGCTTAAGCCCTACCATCTGGAATAAAGTTCATTCCAGCATAGAATAAAATGGAAAGTTTTTATTACCACCAAGGTGAGTTGAGGGTGTCTAACTCTAGACTGTCATTCTAAAGAAAAAGGAAAAGTGAGTGATAAATATTTTCATGGTAAGGCAGTTATTTTCAAGTCTGGCATTTAAAGTCCCCGGCACAAACTTCCTAAAATTTAATTTTACTTTATAATTAAAGTGCTGCATACATTTGTTCAAATGTTCTAGGCAAGAAACACTCTCTGACAGGTTCTGTGAATATGTATGGGGGCCGAGAATTTCAAAAGTCTTAACCTACATCTAGATGGGACCAGCTATTCTTTCCTCCTAGATTTGTAGCATTCAGGGAAAGCATCTGAAAGTTTTGGTCACAGACAACTTATATCAGAATTAACTAGAGTGACTTCTTTTTCTGATGGGGGTCTAGACTGTAATTACTTCTACTCTAATAAGAAGGACAAGACAAGACAAGTTACAAGCAGCAAAACTGTAGTTACAAGAAGAATACCCACCAGTGAGTTGATGTCTGAGATAAAGTTTAATGAGCTATAACTGGGGATAAATTCCCCTAGAGTTAAGAGACATATTTCATGCCTGCAGAACAATGGGGGTGAGGGGACTCTAAAAAGAGAAGGATGAGGGGAAGCCAGAGGGATCCCAAACAAGCCTTGGATGGCTATGTTTGGTCTGATCAGATAAATGAGAGCTGTCAGGATCCCCAGACCAGAGTGTATGCTCATTAATGCCTATTTTTCATTGTCTTTCAAGGAGTGAATATGGACATTATTTCACTGGCACCAAACCTTTCAAAAGATGCTATGGGCATCTCACTAGAGAAGGGAAATGAGAATATCACAAACAACCTTATGTGATAAATTTAGCAGAAGAGATATATCTAAGTCTTTTAAAGGATACAACTCAGAACTGAAAGAAGACAAGAGCTGAGACTCCAAATAAGTTTTATGTATTGATCAGACATTGCTGAGTATACCACACACTTGTGTGACAACATGTGAAATCAAGCACCATCCCTAGTGGCTCATGTTCATAGTTCTGGAAGGTGCTATGTACACGACGAGAGGAAAAAAGTAGTCGTCAATCTTATCCAGCGATGAGCCCTGCAACAACCACTGGCCTGACAAGATGTGCCCAGTGGTGTACTATTGGCACAAATGTTATAGAAGCAACAAATAACTTTCTAATTCTACTTAAAGCCTGCTTCATGAAATGGAACTCATATCTGGCAGTGCTAACAGGACCAAAAACCTGTGATTAAACCGATCATAGAACCTGATATTTTCATTATGCAAAATGAATGTAATAATAAATTGGCTCCTAATAACTTATTGCTATATCCATAGATTAGTACATGTCTTAGGCTTCATCAGAAAAGCTGGTTTCAACAGATGACGTAGGGATCCTCCCCTGGTCAACATGTAGAGAATAAGAGACTGCAGAATGCTCAGTCCCAAATCACTCAAAAGCACAGGGATTTTTGAAGAGGACAGGCAAGAAAGTAATGTTTCCTGGATACAACAGAATGGTAGCATATTTGAACTTACTGCAGTTGTGATAGCATATATAAGACCTATACAAACCCAAGCCAGACAAACCCCAGCATGGAGTGGGGAAAGGTAGGCACAAAATCCCACCAGTATCTTAGACTCTATTGGTATTTGGTAGATACTGGGAGAGGACAGTAAGCTTTTTTAAAATGACGTGACTCTTGGTAGGTGGACCTCATTCCAGGGCAGGCTCCACTGCCAAGAATACTAGGCAGCATAAATTAGGCTCAGTGTTGGGGAAAAAAGAAGAAAACTCAAAGTTGGGAAGGTAGGGAGGTGAGGGTGTATAAGAGAAGAACCAGCGAGGGGATGAATATGATCAAAATACATTGTATGAAATTCTCAAAGAATTAATAAAAAATATTACTTAAAAAAAGACTTTTCTAACACCAACTCCAGATCCAGATGGCTTCATGGATTAATTCTAGAAAAAAAATTCGAAGAAATATTAGCAGTATTTCATAAATTCTCTCAAAGTGAAGAGAAAGAAAAACTACCTTCCAGATTGTATTATGAGGATGTCACAATACTGCCAAAATATGCAGAAATACTACAACAACAACAACAACAACAAATTATAGACCAGTTTTCCTCTTAAACATTCACACAAAAGTTCTTTCTTTATAAAGTTTGTTTTATTTTTTTAATTGTGTGTGTATATGTCTGTATGTGGTATGTACACATGAATGTAGATGTCCACGGAGGCTGAAAGTAGTGTCAGATACTGTAAAGTTAGGATTATAGGTGGTTTTGAGCTGCCCAGTGTGGGTTCTGGGAACTGAACTCAAGTCTTCTGGAGGAGCAGTACTGGTTCTTAACTGTTGAGCTGTCTCTCCAGCCCCGTACTGCAGAAGTTCTTGATAAGATGTTAGTGAGTTAAAACATACATTGTATAACACTTGATGATCAAGTAGAATTTGTTTTCATAGATCAATGTTACTTTCACATTCAAAAATCAGTCAATACTTATCACTAGATGAGCACAGCAAAGAAGAAAATAATATGATTACCTCAATAGAGGAGGAAATGGTTTGCAAAACTGCATCCATTTTTGAAATAAAAAGTGGCCTAGAGGAATTGGAGGTAGGGGACTTGAGAAAGGCTGGAGGAAAGACAGGGAAGAGGGAAGAATGAAGTAATTTTATTTTAATATATATATTAAAAATAGGCTATCAACACACTTGAAACTGAAAGGGTTTCCTCCAAACTCATAAAGAATATTAACAAGGAAATATCCAACAAAAATAAACAAACCAAAACAATAGCTAATGACCACTGCAAACAAAACTCTTTTCTCCTGAATATCAAGAACAAGACAAAGATGCATGTGCTTTTACCACTTCTATTAAACATTACACTAGAATTGTAAGACATTGGGTAAGAAGTGGCATAGAATTTGGAGAGGAAGAAATAAAATCATTATTCATATTTATAGATTCTATGATGTGTACCTATGAATAAGACAGAGTATACATGCATACACACACTATAGATATTGGTTTCTTTTCTGTTGCTGTGATAAAACACCATGACCAAAGCAACTTCTGAAAGAAAGAATTTATCCAGGTTTGCAATCCCAGAAGAATAATAGCCAATCATGACAGGGAAGCATGGCAGCAGGTAGCAGGCATGGCAGTCGGAACAGGAAGCTGAGAGATCTCATCTTTAACTACAAACATAAAGCAGAGAGACTGATCTGGAAGTGTGGCAAGGCTACAAAGCTTGCCAGCAGTGAAGTGCTACCTGAGGAAAGGCTGTACCTCACCAAAGAGCACCACCAACCGGGGACCAAGTGTTCAAATTCCTAAGTCTGTGGAGGACATTCCTCATTCAAATCACCACAACTAGTATTTAGTATGATTGTGTAAAAGAAAAGAAAGTACTTCCATTTCTCCGTACTAGCATAGAAAAAGCAATACTAAGAAGGAAGCTAATAAAATATATTCACATTCTGTCCTTTGTGGCTCTAACAAATAACCACAGAATGGGTATCATGGTAAAACAGTCTCAAAGTTCTCTTCCTTCCTCCCCCTCCCTTTTCCTCTTTCCTTTATTTCTTTTGGATACAGAGCCTCCTATAGCACAAGCTGGCCTTAAATTTTCTATGTAGCTGAGGAACTTCGAACTTTTGATTCTTCTCAGTCAACTTCCTGAGTGCTGTTCTGAGGGGGTTATGTAGTGCTGGGGTAAAGCCCAGGGCTTTGTACATGCTAGGCAGGCACTCAACCATCTGAGCTTCATCTCCAGCCCAAGTCTCAAAGATCTAGAGGCCAGAAGTTTGAGACTGTATTTTCCTGGGTGCAAATTCCCACGTCATCAGGACTACATCCCCTCTAAAGACAATAGAGAGGATCTGTTTCTTGGCTTCAAGAATCTGGTGGCTTCAGAATTATTTGGCTTACAGCCTCACTGCTCCAATCTTCACTGACAATTTCCTCAACTCTTGTCTCTTCTCTAGCTTCACATGGGCTTCTCTGGGCCCGAGCTCAATTTTTATAAAACTACAAGTGATTGAATGTAGATGTCAGTGTAATAACCCATGATATAATTTCACCACATCTACCATGTTTTGTTTCCTTTTTCATATTAGATGGCTTCTGAAGCTCCTAATAATTAAAATTTGGTGTCATTAAAAGTATTATTCATGTTGTAGCAACTACAGTACTTGTAAAAGGCCCTACTAAGAGTAAGAAATATTTAGCAAGATCATTAGGGTATAAGATCAAAAACACAAAACTCAATTATACTTCTACATCATACCAATGTATAACTTGGAAATGAAATGCAGTTTTCAGTATCATCAAAAATTTAATATCTAGGATTTAAGTGAATGTATTTTGTTCATGACTTTTACACCAAACACTGTAATGTACTGTTGAGAATAATTAAAGCCCTCACAAAAGAAGAGTTGCGTCATACTCCTAAACAGTAAGACCCAACATTGTTAAAACACAGATTCAGTATAATCTCAATCAAATGCTTAGCTCTTAGGAAATTCACCAGGTGATTCTAGAATGTATAGGAAAATGGAGTTAATGCAGCCAAATGATCTTGAAAAGGAAACAAGTTAGAGTATTGAAATGATTAGGGGCTGCAGAAATGGCTCTGCAATTAAGAGCATTTGCTGCTTCCAAGAAGACAGGAATTCAGTCCCAGCACCCATGTCAGGTGGTTCACAACCACCTGTAACTCCACCTTCAAGGAATTCAATGCCTTTTTATGGCCTTCATAGGTACCTTAACTCACTTCCACAAACCCATACATAAACACATGATTAAATGTAAAATAAATATTTAAAGTGTTCTAGCTTTAAAGCTGTAATGATCAAATTGTATAATTCACAAGAGGATTTATGAAAGGATTAAGCAACAGGAGAGAAGGTCTAACTATAAACCTGCCTTGTCCAGTGTTTGTCATTAAAGCTGTTAGATCAGTTAGGAAAGGGAAGGGTTTTTATGAATGGTGCCAGGTGAGCAGAATAAGCATAAGGAAAATACCTTAAATCTTAATTCAAATAATATTTACAAAGTGATTCAAGCTTTTTGTTATATGTATTCAGTGTGAGTGTACACGTGTGTGTGTGTGTGTGTGTGTGTGTGTGTGTGTGTGTGTGTGTGTATACACATACCTGTCATAGTGTATGACTGGAGGTCAGAGGACAGCTTGAGGAGTCTGTTCTCTTCTTCCACCATTAAGACTCCTGAGGATTGAATTTGGGTCATGAGAATTGATGATAGGCACATTTATCCACTAAGCCCTACATAAAATATAAATCTTTTTTTCAAAGACATGAAAGTATGAAGGAAATATCAGGAAGGGAAGGCTCCAAGGGAATTGAAGGGATGAGCAAAGGTCATGGCTGGGGTTAAAAATGACCAAAATATAATACAATATATGTATATAAAATTGTCAAGAATGCATTTTTAAAATATTTAAATGAAAGAAATGGAAATGTATAAGTATCTGCAAGTAGGATTAAAAATGAGTGTTTTCAAGGAAACTTAGTGGGCTGCAAGAGAATTCACACAGAAAACTGAACATTACCAGGAAAACAGTACTCAGTGGAGCTTGAAATGCAAAAGAAAAAAGTTAATAGAAACAAACAAATATACTGGAGTCAATGGGAGCAGGAATTCCATCAGGTTTCACAGCAACTCAATCAGACAGAAGAAAGCATCTATGAACTTTGAACACAGGCAAATGGATGGACATGTGTGAAAAGATGGAGTGAAGTCTGGGATGGAGTGATGCCATTTAATGCAGTCATGTTTCACAGTGGGAATTTCAGAAGGAGACTAAAGAAAGGGGTAGAAAGTTTATTTAAAGAAATGATTGAAAATTTTTCAAATCTGAGGAGAGATATTGGCATTCAGGTATATAAAGCTCACATTTTCCCAAATAGGATATTTAGTGAATAAAAAATAAAGAAACCAAACATTTACAGTGACATCAAAACAGAATATCTAAGAAGAGACGTTAGAATAAGTAGGAAAGATTCTCTTCAAAGTAAAATGTCACAAATAAATTCTTTTCATGGACTCACCTGTCTCTCTAAGCATTAATTACATAATACTCCCCTAAACGTCTTTGATAAATGCTAATTACAATCATTGTGTTTATTCACTTCATTTGAGAGAACATTTGGTTTTATGTGCATTAGAGTTCCATGTAACAAAGTCTCACATTTACTCACAGTATCTGAAAATATAGTGATCCCTTTTTCTCTTTTCTCTAAAAATTCATTTTGTGTCTGTGGGCCTGTGTGCCCATGTGCACATGTGTGCATGCATGTGTGCTTGTATGTGTGTGTGAGTGTGCACATGTACATGGGTATTGCAGTCCTCACATGGAGGTCAGAGGTCCTGTAGAAGTCAGTTCTTTCTTTCCACCTTGTTGGTTTCAAGGTTTGAACTCAAGTCATCAGTCTTAGCAGCAGACACCTTTGCCCACTGGGCTACTTTGTGAGCCCCCTTTTCTTTTCTCTTTAAGCTTCTTGTTTAAAAAAACACTTCCAGCACTGAGTTCCAATCTTTTATCTACTTTCCTTTGTCTCTAACAGTCATGTGTTTAATTTAACTTACTGGAATAAACCTGCCCTCTTGTTTATATACCAAACTTTGTACTCTTATCTCTGTTTGCAATGACCCTGCCTTCTTGTCCATCTGTAGGCAATTATTCTGCCTCCCTGTTCAACTTGATATGATAAACAATGCCTAGCTTCTGGGGTGCTGAGGCTTCTCTAGCAGAGAGTCCAGGCCACCAGATCCCAGCTTTCTGTCCATCTGTATGTCTATGTTTGTCTTTTCTTTGTTCTCTTACCATCCCAGTCAGATCCAACCCTGGAGCTATGTATGGATGCAGAGATAAATGCTGGATCTTCTTTTTATGTGGTCCAGGACTGTACCCCATGCAATAGTGCTGCCCGCATTTAGGGTGGGTCTTTCTCCTTTAATTTAATTTCTAGCTCACAGACATGTTTAGAGCTCTCTTTCCATGTGGTGATTTAAGTGAGACTGGCCCACTTAGTCTATATGTCTCACATTTACTTGGATATACATTGGTTACTTGGCTCCCAGTTGGTGAAACTGTTTGGGAAATATTAGAAAGTGTGGCATTGTTGGAGGAGATGTGTCACTGGGGGCAGGCTTTGAGGTTTCAAAAGACTCATGTAATCCAAGCCAATCTCTTTTGTCTTGTGGTTGTGGATAAAGATGTGAGAGCTCTTACTTGTTCCTTTGCTCCACCATCATGGACTGTAACTCTAAGAAACTGTAAGCCCAAATTAAATACTTTCTTTTATATTTTGCCTTGGTCATGGTCTCTTATCACAGCAATTGAAAATAACTAAGATAGACATTGTTACCAGCAAGTGGGCTATTGTTGTAGCAGCTCTGGCCATGTGTGCTTTTGGTGAAATGTGGAAAACTTTGGGACTTTGGGCTAGAAAGATGGTTCAACACTGTAAGCAGGGCTTAATGGGCCATTCTAATAGGATCTTGAAGATAGTAGTGTTGAGAGCTATGTGGACTGTGGAGGCCAGATCAAGAGGTTTCAGAGGGGAATAATATTAGCAACTAGGCTAAAGATTATTCTTGTGATATTTTGGTAAAGAATGTGACTGCTTTTTTTGCACTTGTCCTAAAAATTTCCCTGAGGCTAAAGTGAAAGGTTATGGACTAATTTATTTGGCAGAGGATATTTCAAGACAGCTTACTATTGACTCTATCACATGGTTGTTAGTAACCACTCTTATGCAGATCTCCAATAAAAAAAGAGAAAATGGGACAAAAAGCAATACAAAACACACATTAAAGAGAAAAAGGACACCAAGACATTTAGTGTTGAAGCCAAGGTTTTCCCTGAAAGAGATGAGATTAAAGACAGGCCTGATCCAAAAATAGAAGAACGGGAAGAGTGCCCTTAGGCAAAAACCCCACCAAGCTAAGCTTCCAATTTATAAAAATAAAAGACCTAAGGAATTTTCTGCCCTTTAAAATCAACAACAAAGGAGAGCTTCTACAAATGTGGTTCAAGGACACCAAGGTTCACCTCAAGTTGGTAGTCAGATTTGGCAGTGTCATCCACGTGATTCTGGCTTTAGAGTCATGAAGGGTATATGAGGAAATGGGTTGTAAAATCTTCATCCCAGACATGTGACAGAAGAGTCCCCAGGAAAGCACAGTAGCAGCAGGACAGGAAGTAAGATGGCTAACAAAGGGTATCCTCTACCAGAGAACTTAGCCATGAATGGTGTAGTGAGTATAGAATGTAGGATACTTCATGCTGTAGGATGCCTGTGTGTATAGTAGGGTGTGTGGGGATAGAACAGGATGATGGTGAAGGAGGTAAAATAGAAAAATCCTAGAATTTTAATCTTAACAGTAAAATTTTAGCATTATTTGGAAAAATTATTATAGCCAAGAGGGCATACAAAATAAATTAATTATCTGGGCCTGATGGCACAGGCCTTGTCTTCCTAACTGTTCTGGGGACTGAGGTGGAAGGATACCAGTTTGAAGGTCAGCCTGGACAACTTAGTGAGACCTTGTCTTGAAAAAAAAAAAGGAAGCTTGGGAATGTAGCTAGGGGTAGAGTGACTGACTTACACAAGGCTGAGGTTTAATATTCAGTATAACAATGAAGTAACTATTGAAATTAAAAAAAAAGATTTATTGTGGGAATGGAGAGATGACTCAGTGGTTAAGAGTATATTTTGCTCTTGCAGAGGACCCCAATTTGTTTCCCAGCAGCCACATCAGGCCACTGTAACATCAGTTACAGTCCCTGTAACTCCAGCTCCAATTAGTCAGATGCCTTATTCTGGTTACTAGTGCCCACACAAACCACAGATGTATTCACACATATATGTAAAAATTAATTGTCTTTATTTGCTGCAGAGAAGCGGGTGGAAATAGATTTCTAGGTGGCAAGTTTGGTAAAATGCCCCCCTATGCATATTCATTCTTGGTATGTTCTCACCTGCAATTTTAATTTACATGAACTAAAAGCTTTTCATAAAAGCAGTTGGGGGTTAAATCAACATTTCAATACTGAAACATGACTAAATGATGCATAAAATTTTTGATGAATTCTTTCATATCATTCCATAGCAGTCAACAACATTGCATAAGGAAGAAAAGTTACGCTTTTTTTCCTCCCTGGCAAGACTTCACATGTACTCTTCAATATGAGTTTAAAACAAACAGCAATTACAATTTATTTTTCAACCCACAGAGGAGTGCCTTTGATTGTGGGTCTTTGTTCGCTTGTTAAATTCCTTTGTTCGGCTTTAATTTGAGAATCAGCAGGATACAATAGTCATGTCAGATGCAGAAGCTTGTCCTGTCACTCAGCCTTCAGTGATTTGAAGCTGTATTCACATTAGAGGAATCTTAGGTTTCTGCCTAAGTAACATATTAGGATGTTGCTCTGTGTTTACGTGGCATTGTGAAATTACTGATTGGTACTTGTACTACTCTCATGGCTGCAGTTTTAAATTCCATAGAATAAACTCAAGGCTTCCACAGAAGATAATTTCAGTGTCCCCGATTAGGTCTTAATTACTTTAAATAATTCTGTTAATACTGACTGCTTTCCTCTGCATATAGGTGATAGTTATGTAGCTTGGTCTGTTTGTGGCCCTTAGCAGTGGGACCAGGATCTGTCCCTGGTGCATGAGCTGACTTTTTGTAACCTATTCCCTATGGTGGGATACTTCGCTAAGCCTTGATGCAGCGGGGAGGAACTTGGTCCTGCTTCAACTTGGTATGCCATGCTTTGTTGACTCCCATGGGAAGCCTTACCCTTTCTGAGGAGTGAATGGGGGTGGGGGTAGAAAGGAGGTGGGGAGAGGGAACGAGATAAGAGGAAGGAGGGGAAACTTTGGTTGCTATGTAAAATAAATTTTAAAAAAATAGTAATAGAAAAAAGAAAGTGAAATTAAAAAATACTGACAGCTTTATTGTAAAGCTACAGTACAATGTGTTTACTAGACTGACAAACTACAGTTCCTCAGCTGTAGCTATTTGCCAGCTAAACAAATTCAAAGTGAGCCAAGCTTATGAAGAAGTCTTCCTCCTGTTGTCTCTTGGAAAGATTCAGAGTTTGCTTTATTTCAACTAATACATATAATTGCTTCCTGGTGGGCTAGTGGCTAGGGCTCAGCCTGCTCTCTGCATTGATTATAATACCACTTACTATTCATCACCATGAGATTAAGAGTAACCTATTTCAAAAATGACTCTTACTAGAATTGTTAGGGTCAGACACAGGGCCCTGGCAGCCCTAACAGGCTAGGTCAGGGCATGCAATAGGCCAATTAAATAGTAAAAAGCAGGAAAAGGAGATGTAGTCAATGTGGCCACATTGGGAAGATGAGCAAAGAGGTCCAGTGACCCCTCACACCCCAGGTCTATCTTCAGGTCCTGACTTGAATTTTAGTTTGAAATAGAAGGTTATGTAGGCTTAACTAAGCAGTTCTGCTCATGGTGTCATCCCATCCATCATCATTGTCTGGGCCTCAGTTTCTCCTACAAGGTGGTCTGACAGGTTGTGTGAAATCCACTCGAAGACAAGCCCCACTCTCATCCCTCTGACTAGCACCAGGATTCAGTCTTCCTTTTCACTTCATGAGACTCTTGGAGAAAATCCCAATTCCTTGGGGACCAAAGGGAAGAGCACATATATGTCTCTTTAGAATATCTTCATGTCAGACTGGGTGGTTCCAGGTATATTTTCTGCTGCCACTCATTAGTATCCTGAAACTAAGACCCAAAGAAATGCATAACATTTCTAATTCCAACACCAGGAATAGCTGTTGACATTTTGGGTATAAACTTTCAGTTGCATAACAGGCCTGGTAGGATGAAACTATTCTAAAGAGACACCCCTGTCTCTCCATCTGATTATCATAGTATAAAGTAAATCCAAAGACAATGAAATTTCCCTGGAATTCTCATACTGGAAGAATGAAGAGGCCCTTGCCGGGGTACCACTGTAAATAGGGATTCCTGGAAAGAAGTTATCTACAAAGACTGACTGATTCAAACTGCAGTGATGTGGAGAGGGTGGAATGATACAGGTCCAGAGGCTAATTGCCCTATATTGAACTAGTTTGAGCCCCTAGAATAGCCGTTCTTTGCCTGCCTCTGTGTCAGCGCTAATATCCTATGACTAATAGATATAAGGCTTTTGTAATCTATAAACTTAGTAGACCAGTAGCTTTTTATCAGTCTCAAAGCTAAGATCCTTCATGATCAGATAGCATCTTAGACTTACAGAAAAGCTTCCTCCATCTTGCTGTAACCATGCCTTTGATGGATCTATCACTATGCCTTAAACTTGCCTCATTTATAACTTTCTTTGTTTTGTAAAACTATAAAACTCCTTGAAACTGCCTCCATGTTGGAATACAGAATTTGAAATAATCTAAATCTATGTTCCCAGGCCATCATCACTAAAAATGGCTCCAGAATAAACTATTATTCACTTTAAAATGAGAGTTATTTATTTTTTTTCATTGATACCATCTTACTTGATAAGATGGGTCAATGGTGGGTGGGACCACACCTTCACTAGAACTGCTTAGATATGCATATTCTTGGCCCTTTGTTTAAATTTTAATCTCATCAAGACCCCTGGAAGATGTGCTTATGGTGTTCATTTGAATCATTTAAAATATAGGTATATATTTAATTTTAAGTATTAGAATTATTAATTTTATTTCTGTGAGTGTTTTCCTATACATATGTATGAGTACCATGTGTGTGCTTGGTGCCTGAGGAGGTCAGAAGACAGTATCAGATTCCATCAAACTAAGCTTATGGGAGATTGTGAGCCACCATGTGGGTGCTGGGAATCAAACCTGAGTGTAGCTGGAGTTTTCTCCAGTCCTGCCCAGCACCACAGACCCCACAACCACTTATAAAATAATCACTCAGAAACTTATATTAATTAAACTGTTGGGCAATTAGTTCAGGCCTACCATTGACTAGTTCTTACACTTAACTCAGCCCATTTCTGTTAATCTATATGTTGCCACGTGTTCCGTGGCTTTACCTGCTGCCTTTACATGCCTTTATTTATTCACAACATTCAGGACATCCACAGCACTTCCACTTTTCTGCTTTTTTTTTTTAAAGGAAGATTTTAACTTTAACATAGTAAAATTACATATAACAAAACAGTTATCTAACAAGAATTAAAGTTACAATATCTAGTCTATTTGTATTTGGCAAAATTAAAGAATATATCCTATCTATCTTATATTTGTGAGTCTAGGGTTTCATATCTAACTTATCTCTTATCCTAACTAAGAAAATTATAACTATCTAGTCTTTAACTACATCAAAAACCTCAGAAGGATATAATATTACCTGAGAAATGGGAAAGGACACAAGCATCTTTCAGGAGTCTTGCGACAGTAGACAGAGACAGCTGGCAGCCTGGACAGTCATCTAAAGTTCCTTTGTAAAATTGGGGCATCTGTCTTCAGCCCACAGGCCAGAGTCTCTCAGTCACTTCTCTTCATGTCCTGTAGAATGTCTGGAAGTTTCCTCTGCAAAGCAGGAACCTGAAGGACCATTTCGCCAAGCAAAGTTTAGTGGTCACCTTCCTATGGGTCCTGCATGCCCAGTCAATCAAGCAGTCCAGGCAAGAACAGTTTCTTGCCCAAATGGCTATTTTTGCCAAGGTGAAGATAAACTCTATATAGAGTGTCTTCGATGCCCATCCTCTTCTCTGAAGTAAATCTGGTGCTGCCAGGAGCATACATGTCTCACTGTCTAGAAAGCCTAAATTTTTAAAACATTTTAAATGCCATATTCTGTAGGTCTTTGAAATGTTTGAATATTACTTATCTATCTGAAATATATCCATGTATACGCAGAAGACTTAACTAATATGGCTACAAGTATGATTATCATAGATGACTAATTATTAATCTATTTCTTATTTATCCATTACAATTTTCAATGAGCTGTACAAACATAATACCTTAAACAAGAGTAGAAATATATACACAGTATAACAAAATTAACTTTAAATTTGTATCAATGAACTAAAATCTATACCAATGTAAAACATTTCTAACAAGTTGTTGCTCTTTAAAAGTAGATTCATTAATCTACCCTTTCATCCTATCATATCTATATCATATCCCCTTTTCTTCTTTAGAAAGAGATTTTATTTATAATCAATCTGTTTTAAAAAAATTGTTTTTTCTCTGTCCCACACCAGAGGGCTCTTTTGATATGGGACACAAGAATCTCTTAACCTTTTCTTTTAGTAATATACTTGGGTTTATAAAAGGAGTGAGCCAATTCCATCTCCAAGTCCAGCTTGGTATATGTGGGAATTTGGGTGTAGTTTCTCTTACTATTTCCTGCTGGATGGGGGCGCTGTATCTTATGGGGACACAAAGAAATTTTTAGGCTTATGGGGTAGTCTGTGAGGCTATATTGTCTGAGACAGTTGCCTTAAAACCATTCTGGATGTTGGATCATCTGGGCCATGGTGTCATCGGAGACCTTTCAGGGGGTCTTGGCTGGTCAAACCTGATGTATGTTAATCTGGAACAAATTCATAACCTCTGGCTTTCTGTGGAGACAAAAGCAGAGCCTCCTTTCCAAAGCAACATATCCTTACATCCAAATTTTGAAGTCAAGATATCTTTAAAATATACATATTGGCTTAACTCAACAGCTTTTACAATCAAATGCTTTTTTGTAGTTAAGAATTCCAAAGACAACACAATCCAGATTCTCTGTGTAATATCCATCTTTACATGGCTTATTTTTATACTACCTTTACTGTCTCTTTAAAGACTTATTTTTTAAAAAAATATATTTTTTATATAACTGTATATATTCCTTTTTCTCTCTCTTCCAAGTCTACGTACATTTTTACACACATTGTAAACTATTGTATCTGAATCTGACTTATTGTAACCCTATTGATTTAAACTGCAGCATTTCTAAGACTGAAATGGCAGCTGTGGCTGATTGGTCTGCCCCCGTCAGCTTCCCAACATGGCAGTGGTACAGTTTACCAGTTTACCTCCAGCTCTGGATCTGGAGCCATGTGTACCATCAACTATCACAAGCAGTTCTATCAAAGCAGTGTGTAGCCCAGAAACCTCTTTTTTATTTATTTATTTATTTTTTTGTACTAGCAAAGGCTAAATCCACCATGCAGCAGCATAATGCGCTGCTGCAGACACCTCATTCCCGCCATACTGCAGGTCAAGCTCGCATACCATGAACCCACCAAAGTAGCTCAAACCTGCAGGCTGCCGCTAACTTGAGAGAGATAAATAGGAAGCTGTTTTTAGCTCCGTTTTACAATCTTGTTTCTCAGGTTTTAGGTGGAAACTCCCTCCCCACATTGGGTGCCATTTGTAGCTGGAGTTTTCTCCAGTCCTGCCCAGCACCAGGGACCCCACAACCACTTATAAAATAATCACTCAGAAATGTATATTAATTAAACTGTTGGGCCATTAGCTCAGGCCTACCACTGACTAGTTCTTACACTTAACTCAGCCCATTTCTATATGTCACTATGTGTTCCGTGGCTTTACCTGCTGCCTTTACATGCTGCTCCCTAGACAGCAGGCTGGCATCTCCCCCACACTTCCACCTCCCAGCCTCTCTTCTCTGTTTGTCCCGCCTATCCTATACTTCCTGCCTGGCTACTGGCCAATCAGTGTTTTATTTATTCACAACATACAGGACATCCCACAACACCTGAGTCCTCTGCAAGAGCAGCAAGTGCTCTTAACCACTGAGCCATCTCTCTAGCTCCTTTCTGGTTCTCTTTTTTATCTTTTTTCCCAATGTAGACAAATTAAATAAATCTCATTTCTCTGCTTTCTCCTTTTCATTTGGTGCTTTTAATGGGCTTACTGAGGATGAATGGAAGAACCTGGCTTGGGGAATAGATTGTGACCCCCAAGTTCCATAACTTATGTGTGAATGTGTTTAGAAGACTTTTCTTTTTTTT
>CABHPP010134115.1:8586-35012 GCA_902168425.1 Peromyscus attwateri
TAGATAGATAGATAGATAGATAGATAGATAGATAGATAGATAGATAGCATTTAGAAGGAATATATACATATATATATAACTATATATATATAACATGAAGTTTAATAAAGCAGTAAATTGATGAAATACTGTAATGGACAATGTCCATGTTTCTCAAGTTTTTGCTAGAATGCTAAGATTATCCCTAAAGGACATCACTAATTCTAGCTAATGTATACATACCATTTAAAACCCAATTACTCCAAGCCACATTTCTCATGTAATTCCTGAATATCCTATTTTTGTTTACTGCATCAATAGTCTTCTGCTTGGCCAGATGTAAGATGTCATACCCATCTTTGATTGTTTTTCATGACTCCCCCTTCCCCATGTCATCAGCTGCCAAACCCCACTATCCCATCTATTTTTGTCAACAAAGTGACCTGAAGCTCCTTTCCTACCAAATGCTGCTTCTGCTTCTAGCTGTGGCTTTGAACAGTCTCCCAACTTCCTGCTCCTTCTCCCTTTCATCCATTTTGCACAAGACAGTTTGGTTTATCTGCTTATTGCATCACTTAGGTTAGAGAATCCTCATGTCTAACCCTCCACCTACATTTGGCTGCCTACAGCAATGGTCTCCATCTGGTTAAGACAGAGAACTTTCTTTGTTAACCTCTATCTTGTGTTGTTTGCTTTTGTCCTACCATCTTTGGAATAATAGCTAAAAACTCCCTGTTGCCAGCAATCAAACTTTTAGCGACACTTTCTGTCAAACAGAATGCTGACCTGAGCAATCTGTAAGGTCTAAAGTAGAAATCAAGTTGCAACAAGTAAGAAAGCATCAGGTGTGCCCAGGGAATGACCTGGCACTTATGGGAACTGTAAGAACATTGCCTCCAAGTATTCACAAGTGCACATCAGGGAGACAATGGCTGTACTCCAGCAGAAGCATGGTGCTGAAGGTCAAGGAAGTGAACTTCGTGGTAACTGTGAATGCTTTCATAAACACATGAGACTAAAATTACACCATTGTGTTGTGCAGGCTGTCTTGTACAGAGTTGTCAGACTTTTAATCCTTTTCTTTGTCTTAGCTAGTACTGGTGTGTGTGTGTGTGTATGTGTGTGTGTGTGTGTGTGTGTGTGTGTCCCTGTGAGCGACCGTCATATATGTTACAAGGGCACGTGGCTTATAATTAACAGTGTGCCACAAACACACAAGGCTGAAAATCATGGGTACATAAACTCGGTTCCAAATTACTTAAGACAATGCATTACACTCTTCCCATCTTAATTCCAACTTTCCTGCCAGCCTCCATTCCCATACTTCCCCTCGGGTCATGGGGGCCACAATGTTTTTCTTTGACAAAGCCAGTTTTCTGTCTCTGGGACTTTGTATGCAGAGGAAACATCATGTTCTTTTGTTGTCTGCATGCTTTTATCAAGACCCAGTTACAATAATGTCTCCTCTGGTGTTTTCTCTAACTCCTCCAGGGGAAGGTGTTTGTTTCAACAGCTCTTCACATCTTCATCACAGCGTATGCCCTCAGATATTACACTCATTGTTTCACACTTTTCTCTGAGTCATTGATGGCAGTGTGTCTGATTTCACTTTGTTCATCTCTAAATTTTTCCAACTCCTAGGCAATGACAAGCCCCTAATAAATATTTGTGGGATTGTTTTATTATTCCCTTTGTTTCAAGCTACTCATAGGCTATTGCTTATTAGATTTTCAAAAATTATCTCTCGAAATTCTTCTCCAAACCAATCTAAAATACTTCCTGTTGCTCAAACATAATTTAGCTTTTACAATCTCCCATCCAATTACCTGCTTAGCTTCTACAATCAGATCTGGGGAGGTTTGGCTATAGATACACTTTCTATCTTTGCCCATGATCCAAAGGATTCGTGTGTGTGTGTGTGTGTGTGTGTGTGTGTGTGTGTGTGTGTACACTCATGTATGTGCACATGTGTGGGAGGATGCACATAAATGTGTGTATGTATGGCAGCTAGAAGTTGTAGCGAGTCTTTCTCTGTCCCACCAGACAGCTCCCAAATAATGACATGGAGATTTATTATTAGTTATGAAAGCTCAGCCTTAGCTTAGGCTTGTCCCACTAGCTCTTATAACTTAAATTAACTCAAATTTTTATTAATCTACATTCTACTACATGGCTTTTACCTCTATCCCATTCTATGTGTCTGACTCATTCTGAATCTGGCTGGCTTCTCTGCCTCTCTTCTTCCCAGAGTCCTCTCTGTGCCTGGAAGTCCCACCTCCTGCCTAGCTATTGACCATTTAGCTCTTTATTAAACCAATCAGAAGATGGCTTGGCAAAGACACATCTTCACAGTGCACAAAAAGATTATCCCACAACAAGAAGTCAACCTGAGTTACATAGGCATTGTTCCTCAGGTGCCATCTGCCTTGGTTTTCTAAGACAGGGCCTCTAAGAGCTTGCTAAGTGGGCTAGGCTGACTGCCAGGGGGCCCTGGTGCTGCAATTTTAGTGTACACCACCACACCCAGCATTTTCTTTAACGTGGCTTCAATCCTAGTGATGGGGAGGCAAACACTTTACAAACTGAACTCTCACCTCAGCCTCCAAAAGAGTCTTTTGTTTAGGACACTTACCATCCCTCAAAGACAGCCAGCTACTGGCTGATGACCCACTTTAAACCCATTTTTTTCTAAACATCACCCCCCATACCCAGACAAAGTATTATTTTCTGAAATCTTGTATTTTAGTTATGTAGTTCTTTTTTTTTTTTTGAATTTTTTTTATTTTATTTTACAATATAATTCAACTTTACATATCAGCCATAAATTCCCCCTTTCTCCCTCCTCCCGTCCCGCCCCCCTCCCCCCGGCCCGCCCCCCTCCCCCCGGCCCACCCCCCATTTCCATCTCCTCAAGGGCATAGACTCCCCCGGGGATTGAGATCGACCTGGTGGACTCAGCCCAGGCAGGTCTAGTTCCCTCCTCCCAGGCTGAGCCTAGGGTCTCTACTAAGACCCAGGTTTCAAACAGTCAATTCATGTACTGAGCACAGGGCCCGGTCCAAATGCCTGTATGCCTCTTAAACAGATCAAGCCAATCAACTGTCTCATCCATTCAAAGGGCCTGATCCAGTTGGGGGCCCCTCAGCCATTGGTTCACAGTTCATGTGTTTCTATTTGTTTGGCCATTTGTCCCTGTATTCCATCCATCCCTGGTCCCAACAACTCTTGATCACATAAACCCTCCTCCTTCTTGCCTATTGGACTCCCGGAGCTCCACCCAGGGCCTGACCGTGGATATCTGCATCTAGTTCCCTCTGTTACTGGATGGGGTTTCTAGCACGACAATTAGGGTGTTTGGCCATCTTATCACCAGGGTAGGTCAAATCGGGCTATTTCTCGACTATTGCCAGCAGTTTATTGTGGGGGCATCTTTGTGGATTTCTGTGTGCCTCTCCAGCACTTTGCTTCTTCCTATTCTCATGTGGTCTTCATTTATCATGAACATTCCTTATGTTCCCTCTCTGTTCTTGAAGAAGTCAAGCTTTCCCTATTTGCAGATGACATGATAGTATAGTTATGTAGTTCTTAAGATGGTGGCACAAACTTGCTGTGGATATCACTCTGTATAAATAAATGCTGATTGGCCAGTAGCCAGGCAGAAAGTATAGGCAGAACAAGCAGAGAAGAGACTTCTGGGAACAGGAAGGCTGAGGCAGGAGTCGCCAGCCAGACACAGAGGAAGCGAGATGTAAAAGTATCGGTAAGCCACAAGCCATGTGGCAACTTATAGATTAATAGAAAGGGGTTAATTTAAGATATAAGAACTGGATAGCGAGAAGCTTGAGCCATTAGGCCAAACAGTTTTAATTAATATAAGCGCCTGTGTGTTTATTTGGGTCTGAGTGGCTGTGGGTCTGAGCAGAACTGGAGAAAACTCCAGCAACACAAACTAGTCTGGATTGTCATTATTTGAGTACATTTACTTCTTTGCAAGGTAATAATCCTTCTCAGACAGGAATAATGCCTTATTAATCTTCCTCTCTCTCCCTGATGCCTGGATAATACCTCATGCATAAAATTACACACTTTCCCACCTGCATTAATGAATGAAATGATGCAGATGTCTTGTATAATCTATTCACTGTATTCTATTTACATTCAGTGGCACACAATAAAATTAAAGAATGTTTTATGCAATACAGTAGTCCCAACGCTTTCTTGGTACATTATGCACTTGTTATTCTGTGTAGGAAATTTTTGTATCACATGCTCCACACAAATGCTGACCTTCCTATTTCATGAGATAGAATTTCAAGACCCTACATAGGTAGTACCAGTCTACTCTGGAATGTGAAAATGATAATTCAGAAAGCAATATAACATTACATCCTAGTGTAAGTAAATTCCTCTTTTCCATCTTACAGGCAAAAATAGTTTCTCCTCTTTGTTTTAGGTCACAGATCTATTATGACAATTGTTTCTGTGGCTTCATAATTAGATGTTTTCACATTTACCTCCCCTGCCAGAATTGAACTTCTCAAGGCTAAGAATTAAAGATGATCAGGCTATAATAATTAGTGAGCATACATAAACATATTGCTTAGGTTATTAGTGCTTACATATTTTACACACACACACACACACACACACACACACACACGTAAATACCTTGCAGAGTAGTATTCCTGTAACTATTATGGAAAGGATAAGAGGACTTCCTAAAAGCTTAGCATTTTTATCCTAAAATGTATTTATGAAATGACTAGAAAGAGAAAAAAATTAAAGACACAGAAACTTGTCTGCAAATTCATAATTATAAGTTAATATGAAATACTTAGAGAGTAATAATGAAAGCTCCAGTATGATTCAATTTCCACAGAACATTCTAGTTTGATCTTAATGGTCTATAGCGTGATATTATTTAATCACCGTGGTAGCACTGATCCTCTACACAGTTTAGAGCAGTGTTTCTCAAACTTGAAAATATAATAATCCTCCAAATTTGCAAACTTGCCCTAATTAGTGTCTACTGCATGAGTATCTAAATACATTTAAAAAAAAAACAACTTGAGGAAATCCAGGCATGGTAATATATACCTTCACTCCTAGCACTTGGGCGGCAGACATAGGCAGATGTCTGCGAGTTAGAAGCCAGCCTGGATGACAGAAAAAAGTCCCAGCCCAGGCAGGGCTACAGTAAGACTCTTTTCCCAACAATGTGAAACAAAACCTAAGGAAAACTACAAATATCTTATGCTTACAGTCTCATCGTATTTTAAATTCAAAATAAAATTTTAAATTACAGTCAAATAAAATGGTAAAATGAACGAAATGTCAATCCACATTCATGTGATGGATTAGGCCCTTTTGATGAAGCCAAATTGCCATCTTCATTCAGACTATGGTACCCATATTTAACGTGGGATATCTTGTGTTCTTGGTGCCTCCATGGTCTAACTGTGTTTTGGCCTCAAAAATCACTCCACTTCTGCACTGCTTTCTCTATTCAGGTGTTAAATCATTTGTTTCCTTTACCTTTTTTCCCCTTCAAATGGCCTTTATTTTCCCATTCTGACATTTCTATCAAAATGCCAGGTAGCTGGAGTTAGATGCAGTCCACCACAGGAAAAGTAAACAAACACGCAGAAGCAGTTAAAAAAGAATTTATTTCACCATTAAAAAATTGACCCAGATTCACCAGCAAGTGGTCCTAGTTCAACCTTACAGTGCTTACCCATTCACTTCGTAATTCTGAAAAGCGTGTGTAAGTCCACCCTGAGTTTTACTACTTCGCATCACTTGATCTTTGCTTAGCACAGATATGTTAATTAGGCTGCCCACTGCTCACTTGTTACTTGCCTTGAGACTTAGTGCAGCTCAGTGGAACTCTACACCTCCCCAAATAGCTGAAGTGGAAATAAACACTGTCACGAACCTCTGAGGCCATGGTATGTTCTAAAGTAAATCTGACAGTGAATCATAATTATCCTTTTGTTAACATTTTAGATTATCACCAAATAGACCATCAAAATTTGACTCAAAGACTCACATTCCTCAGAATGTGTGTTCAAACACTCAGTTTGGCAAACACAGCTCCAGGGAAGAAATGTCTTCCATTGTAAACTTTTCAGTTTCTGTAGAAGTCCATTCAAAGTTATAAGAAATGTCTAAGTCTGCATTTTATATGCTCACACTTTTAAAATAGTAGTAAGAACCATCCCTGAATTTCTAGGATGAAGCTGATTTGATCATGTGAAGAATCTTCTGCTATGTTTTTGAATTTGGTTTTCAAGTATCTTTTAGAGAAATTTTGCATGTATGTTCATCTGGGAGATAATCTATGATTCTCTTTGCCTCTCTCCTTGTTGAGTTTTTATCCTTGAGTATCAGGGTAATACTGATTGAGAAGTGTTTCTTTTCTGTCTTATGGAACAAACTGAGGGATATTGCTGTTAGTTCATCTTTAACATCAGGTAGAATTCTGTGTTCGATACGTCTTACCCTGGGCTTTTTTTAGTTGGGAGATATTTAATTACTGTTTCTATATCATTGGTTATAGTGAGCCTATTTAAATTATTTATGTCATTTGGTTTAACTTTGATAGGTCATATGCATCTAGAAATTCATCCACTTCTCTTAGGGTTTCCAATTTACTGGAAAATAAATGTTCAAAGTATGTCCTTATGATTCTCAGATTTTCATCAATATCTATTGTAATGTCTCTCTTTTCTTTTTGAGACAGGGTCAGCCTACAGAGCCCAGGCCATCCTGGAACTCACCATGTAGATCACGCTGACCCTCAACTAAAGAATGGATAAGGAAAACGTGGTACATTTACACAACGAAGTATTACTCAGCTGTAAAAATAACAATGACTTCATGAAATTTAAAGGCAAATGGATGGAACTAGAAAAAATAATTCTGAGTGAGGTAACCCAGACCCAGAAAGACAAACATGGTATATACACATTCATAAGTGGATATCAGGATTAAAGTATAGGATAACCAACCTACAATCCACAGCCCCAGAGAGGATAGATAACAAAGAGGGTCCAAAGAGGGATGCATGGATTTCCCTGGGAAAGGGAAATAGAAGAGATCTCCTGGGTAAACTGGAGGTGGGGGTGAGGGGAATGGGGGATGGGAACTTGAGGGAGTGAGTTAGGAGGGCTTGGTATGGGAGGTGGTTTGGGGGCAGGATGGAAGGCTAGGGAGAAACCTGGTGTCAGGGAAACTCCAAGGAATCCACAAGGATAACCTCAGCTAAGCCCCCTAGCAATAGTGGAGAGGGTGCCTGAACTAGCCATCTACTGTGATCACACTGGTACCGCTCCCTAGTCCTGAAGTCTTTCATGCAGTAGTGGTACAGAGACACATCTCCGGGCCACTACCTGCAGGCTTGAGCCACCAGCATGCCATGAGCTAAGCTGTGCAGTGGTTTAATGTTTTGCTCATGTGGATAGAAAAGGTTACAGATATGCAGTAAAGCAGGTTCAGATGGAAAAAAAACTTCAACCAGGTTATAGTGTGTTTAACAATGTGTGTAGGCTTAAGAAAAGAAAAAGGGAAAGCATATAGACAGTCATTAAAAAATCTTTAAAGTGAGAATTAAAGTAATAAAAAGAAAGAATAAGATGGGAAATACTCAGGAAGTCTGAATCCTGCATGGTGTTATATTGACTTTAAATTTTTTGATTGCTGATGAGCAAACAATAGCTGCTGAGAAACACTGAATTATAAAAACAACTATATTAAACCAACTTATGTATTTTTTAAATGTCTTAAGTTCAAAATGGAAGCAAAAAAATATGTTACATTGAGGAAGAGTTTATGCTTTTGTTTCCACAAAAAACAAAAAGCTGTAGACTCATTCAAGGTTAATAGATATCAGATTTGATTGGGGGAGGCCCCCTGAAAATCTCTGCTACAGACATAAAGAAATAAACCTAAAAAAACTATAAGACAGGTAACATATATTTTATCCGCTCAAACATAAAACAAAAAATCACCTTTGGCTGGCTTGTGTACAACACACAGTCCATACTTGTATTAATGCAGATATGTATGTTACCTTTGAAAGTTTGTGTTTTCAGAGCAAGGGGACCAGACACCAATGAAAACAGATGGCTCAGGTGACCCAGCCTCTCAGAACAGTGCCTCTGTTGCAGTTTCCTCAGAGTTCTGCATCCAGAATGACTTCAAGGCTGCTGGCTGAGATGGTCTAGCCTCACAGACTACTCTAGCCAGGATTTCAGATAAGCCTTGTACTTTCCTATTACACAGAGACTGGACAACAAATGATACAACAAGCTCTCCCAGGACTTGACCATTATCCCAATTTTCTCAGGGTCCCCTAAAGATGCCAGTGCCCCCAGACAACAGGAAGAAGTTTAGAGAACACAAAGCCCACGTTCCCAAGAGGTGGAATGGGTGGGTTTTGGTCATTTGGTGGGTTATGGATGTTTGTCATCATTTAGGAGGGTTGGTTATAAGTTATTATTGGCCATGGTCAGAGAGAAAGTTAAACAATGGAGATTAGATCCAAGGATCTCTTTCAAACAGGAAAAGGGCAGATATAATTAGAAATGATGAGATAAAAGGGTAGATTGTTGAGTCTACTTTTGAACAACCACTAGTCTAAAATATTTTACAATGGGATGGATTTTTGTATATTAATACAAATGTCAAGTTATTTTTGTTATACTGAATGTATGTTCTTACTCTTGTTTGGCATATTGTGCTTATGCAGTTCATTTTAAAATGTAATGTATAATTTAAGAATGCTGGTTAGTAGTTAGTCATCTATAATTATCAAACTTGTAGTATGCTTTCAGGGTCAAACATAGATACATTTTAGGTAGACAGATGATCCTCAAACACTTCAGAGATCTATAAAGTATGGCATCTAAGAGGTTTTAATAACATAAGGCTTTTCATGACAGCGAGAATGTCTACTTTTGGAAGCACCAATTTACTTTAAAAAAGAATGAGGGGCAATGAAGAAGCTCCAATTGGAGTTTGCTTTCTTTGCGGCAAAAGCTAACCATTTGGGCAAGAAACTGCCCTTGCCTCAACTGCTGACAGTATGCTGTCCAAACTGGACAAGTAGGACACAAAGAAAGCTGAACTTTGCCAAGACAAGGTAGACAATCCTTCAAAATTCCTGCTTTGCAGAAAAGTCTGTCAAATATTCTAAGCCTGTAGGCCAAAGATGAATGCCCCAACATTGCAGAGGAACCTTGGGGTGACTGTCCAGACAGCCAGATGTCTTTGTCATTTCTATGGTTTTGGAAGTTGTTTGCTCTGCATTTCCTGTTTATTCAAGCAATATTTTTATCCTTCTTTGGTCTCTGATGGAGATTGAAGACTAGATAGTTATAGGTTTACAGTTTTCTTTGTACCAAATTAAAAAAAGAAACTTCTATAAGAGATGTAAAGTTTATAAGGTTGAGAGACATAAAAGCTTAAATTGTTTAGCTAAAAAAATATTTTGAGATCTAAAAAGATAGTTTTAAGATGGTAATATGAGTTATAATAGAAAATGGTTTAGGTATAAAACTTTAAATTTATCAAGATAAGATAGATAATAAAGTATTTTCTCTGAAAATGCCAAATACAAATGGATTGAACATTGTGAATGTAATTCTTACTTGATAATTATTCTTTTTTTTTTTTTTGAGTTTTTCGAGACAGGGTTTCTCTGTGTAGCTTTGCGCCTTACCTGGAACTCACTCTGTAGACCAGGCTGGCCTCGAACTCACAGAGATCCACCTGCCTCTGCCTCCCGAGTGCTGGGATTAAAGGCATGCGCCACCACCGCCCGGCGATAATTATTCTTATTGTATATAGTTTCATTTGTTAAAGTTAATAACTTTCCTGTCTATTTAGACAATATCTAATAATTGTTATTACTGTATATAGTTTTACTATGTTAGAATTAAAATCTTTCATTTTTATTTAGACAAAAGGGGGAAATGTGGAATAATGTTTTTGTACACTGTGAATATGTGTCACTGATTGGTTTAATAAAAAGCGGAACGGCCAATAGCTAGGCAGGATTTCCAGGCACAGAGGACACTGGGAAGAAAAAGGGCAGAGATGCCATGAGATGAAGAACGAGCAGGATGGGCATGATGTAGATGAGGTAATAAAGCCATGCGAGGCAGAAAGTAAATTAACAGAAATGGATTAATTTAAGTTACAAGAGCAAGAAGAAACAAGCCTAAACTATTGGAGGAGCTTTCATAATTAATAATAAGTCTTGGTGTCGTGATTTGGGAGCTGGCTGGCAGGACAGAGAAAGACTCGATACGTAGCTGTTCCTTATTGTTCTATACTATCCTGCTGTGCTACTCCTGAGCATAGTCCCAAAGGAGTCTACATCCTACTACAGAGATCCTTGCTCGTCCATGCTCATTGCTGCTTTATTCACAATAGCCAAGAAATGGGAACAGCCTAGATCCCCATCAACTAGTGAAAGGATAATAAAAATGTTGTATATTTAACCTTGGAATATCATCCAGCTATAATAAAAATGAAATTATTAAATTTGCAGGTAAATGGATGGAGTTGGAAATAATCATTCTGAGTGAGGTAACTCAGACCAACAAAGACAAATGACCCATAGTCTCTCTCATATGTGGAATCTAATTCTAAAACTTTAGATAAGTATATTAAGTTTCGGTGTCCATATATGTTGGTTTAAATGAAAATAGGTTCATATATTTGAATAATTGGTCCCTAGATTGTAGAACTGTTAGGGAAGGATTAGAAGGTGTGGCCTTGTTGAAGGAGATGTGGCACTGTCAACAGACTATGAGGTTTCAAATGCCCATACCATTCCCAGTTACTTCTTTCTGCCTTGTCCTTATGGATCAGAATGTAAGCTCTCAGCTACTGCTCCAGTGCCATGTCTGCCTGCTACTTTGCTCTCCACCATAACAGTCAGGATCTCATCCTCTGAAAATGTAAAGCCCCATTAAACTGGTTTTTTTTTTTTCCTATACTTTGCCTTGGTTATGGTATCTTAGCACAGCAATATTAAAGTAACTGAGACGTGATAGAAGTCCAGAAACTAGTAAGGAGCCTTGGGGCACGTTTCAAAGGAGAGGAGATAGACTGCAGGTGGCATAAAGGGGAAAGGAGAAAATGGAACAGAAGGGGTAAATAGAGAGGGGGGAAAGAGGGCAGAATAGATAAAGGAGGGCATATGGGGCGGGATCCCTAACACTAAAGACCATATGGAAACATACTGCTATATAAGCTTCCTAAAATATATACATATACAAAAGGGGTTTAAAGGGAGTTACCCTATAATGGAGGGATAATGCCTCCTCCAGACATGATAGGCTATCAAATAAAAAGCCCAGTGCCAGGTATGGGTTGACTCTTCTTTTGTTGTTGGTCAGTGGGGTCCCATGGACTGACCCCCAAATGTCACAGGTGTCTCCATTGCTCTTGGTTACCCTCTAGAACTTGATTATAAGACCCTATTGCTCAAAACATGACATATTTGAATTGTAGGACATGGAAAAATCCAACTGGTACTAACCTGGAAGCTTCATCCCTACTGACTAGCTTTCACGGCTTTGGAAGGTTCTATGTATACTACCAGGGAAGAAAAGTATTTAACCAATTAATTAATTAATCTTACCAATTAATCTTACCAAGCTGTGAATCCTGTGAGTTACAGTAATGCAAGTTGTGCCCACAATAGCGGCATAACTGTTAGGGGGTAAACAATTACTTCCTAACTGGATTTAAAGCTTATTCCATAATATGAAACTTGTGCTTTGTAGCGTTAACTGAGACAAAGACTGTACCTGGCTAGGTCATAGGCCATAGGGGCAAATCTAATATTATTATTCTGCTAAATGGACACCCTATTAAACTGCCTCCTTGTTCTTATATTTATGCCTATAGATTAGTGCATTTCTTAATCCTCATAAGAGAAAATGATTTTTTCAGGAGATGGAGATTAATACAGAAGCCTACAACTAGTCAACCTGCAGAAAATTAGAGACTGTGGAGTGTTCACCTATGAAAGGGACATCTGTCTCACACCTCATCTTCCCAAGGTTCAGGGATCACTATAGCCAGAAGGTTTCTCCATCCCACCAAGCCCCTGCAGTCCCATGGTCCACTTATAGAATAATCATTCAGAGGCTTAATATTATTTAAAACTGCTCGGCCATTAGCTCAGGCTTACTACTGACTAGCTCTTACACTTAAACCAGCCCATTTCTGTTCATCTATATGTCACCATGTTTTCTGTGGCTTTACCCATGTGCCATTATATGCTGCTCCCTGGACGGCGGGCTGGCATCTCTTGACTCAGCCTTCCTCTTCCCAGAATTCTCCTTGTCTGCTTATTCCACCTATACTTCCTGCCTGGCTACTGGCCAATCAGTGTTTTATTAAACCAGTGTACAAAAGCAGTATTCCACAGCAGATCACCATGGAATAAGAAGTATGTGATATTGGTAAGATCCAAAGATAGGTTGGACATCTGCTCCAAAACAGTATGAAAAGCACAACTGCACACATGAACCCAGCAGCTGTGCCAGCAGATCAAGCCAACCAGAATCTCAGCACAGATGGGGTAGGGGCTTATGAAGTTCCACTCCTAGCTAACAAACTATTGGCAATTGATGGCTGCTCGGGAAGAGTCAGTTTTATTCAAAGATGTGGCCCCTGGGAGGTTATCAGTGCTCCAGTAAAAGTTCCTACACCCATGCACGTTCAAGCAACACCAAGTGGATGCTGTGAGTTTGAAGCGTGTGAGGTTAAATGTGAAAAGTGATAGTGGTTATTAGGTAGGAATTGGAGAGTGGAGATTGGGGTGGACTTTATCAAAATACATTATATGCATAGATTAAATGATCAAACAATAAAAATAAAATAGCAAGAGCATAGCATCCTCAGTGAGAGCCTGTGTTCCTTCCATTTTGTACAGCCTCTCTCTTCTCCACTGCCCGTTCACCCTTCCTCTCTTTAATTCCCATGGTTACTTGTTCTCTCTTCCATCTTTCGTAGTTCTCCTCATTTTGTCAACTCTCCTCTAACTGAACATTGCACAAAATTGAAACTTATTTCCCAATTATTTTACATATCTCTTTGACTTTTGATTCTGTATAGATTAGTAGCCAAATGCTTTTCCATCTCTCATGACATGGTAAGATCACAAGATCTCACATCAAAGATAAGTTCTTATGGGCTTATCCTGAGTTTCCCAATTCAACAAGTACTTCTCTGAGAAGACTAGATTGTTCTAACTGCACTGCACACACATATGTGCACACTCTCTTTCTCTCTGTTTCTGTCTCTGTCTCTGTCTCTGTCTCTGTGTGTCTCTCTCTGTCTCTGTCTCTCTGTTTCTGTCTCTCTCTGTGTGTGTGTGTCTCTCTCTCTCTCTCTCTCTCTCTGTGTGTGTGTGTGTGTGTGTGTGTGTGTGTGTGTGTATGTGCACAGATCCCAAAATTTCCACTTTCATATCACTCAAGATGCTTATCTGGGCATGGTGACACATGCCTGTCACTAGGCCTCAGTTGGTGGATGAAGGAAGATCAGTAGTTAGGGGTCATCTTTGGATACATAGTGAGTTCTAGCCCAGCCTAGGCTGTCTCAAAACACAAACAAAAATTCTTACATATGGCAAAATATTTGCTCTTAAGACAGGCCTATCTTTCACATACTAGCAAATGTGGCTGACTTCTACAAGTACCTGAGCTCAGATTCAGATAAAAAAAAAAAAAAAGCTCCCTTGAAGGCCTTCAGATTCCAAGAACTATTCATCTTTTCTCCTTGTCTTCGAATCACAAAGACACAGAGTCGAGGCTCCCTCTGAAGGGAGGGATACTGTCTACTTGAACTGATAGTAGTGATTGGCGTTCTGATTTTCTTTAAAGCGACTACAGAGAAATGGGGTTGATCATCCTATGTGGCAAAACAATATGGAGAATCAATTTCTGAAATATTTTGACAATTGTCAGCCTCAGTGAGATGAAAGCTGAGGCTGCTAAGCATATCGCTTTGAAGGACAGTGGTGGTGGCTTGTTTTTAATGACTCCTTAGATCAGGTGTTATCCCTTGGTAAGGCTTTCTTTGATCTGTTTTGTCAAAATCCATTGTTCTCACCTCTCCATGTCCATAATTACGTCTCTGTTGAATAGTTGTCACACCACTTCGCATTGTCATTAGGTATTTAAAAATCAAGTTGGGCCTTTAATCTTAACTACACAAGAGTTTGAGGCAGGGGAGTCCAGGTTCAAGGTCAGCCTGGGTTATAGAGTTAGTTCAGTGCCAGCCTGGATAATTTCCTGAATTCATGTCTAAAATGAAACATGAAAAGCAAAAACAAAAACAAAACTGGGCTTGGTAGTGTTTAATCTCAGCCCTTGAGAGGCAAAGACAGGAGGATCTCTGTGAGTTCAAAGTCAGCCTGTCTTCATAGTGAGTTCCAGAGCAGCCAGGGGCTACATAATGAGACCCTATCTCAAAAACTGTGAGGCAAGTCCACCAGAGAACACACATAAACACTGTTAGAGCCAAATAGAAAGTCTGTATTGTGGGCCAGCAGCTGCATGGGGAACTTGCCCACATCATGCAGCCTGAGCCTCACTGCTCTTAATCTTTTATGCACAAAAACCACATCCTATTTGATATACTTCAGTCAGCAAGAACAATTAGCAAAAAGTGAAACTACAGAAACCAAAAAAGCAAAGTTAGTATATTTAAGGACTTTCCTGGATCCTGGAACTATTGACTAGGTCTTTGAAAGATTATATCTTTGCTCCTGTCCTGGCAGGTATTGGAGCCTATGTGCTGGGTTTTAAGGTCACAATGGTGATTCCAACATGGCATCAGTTGTGCTAAGGTCTGGGGGCCTGTTACAAAACAACAAAAGTACAAGGGAAGATTGGGGATATAACTCAGTAGTGTGGGGATTTCCAAACATGCATAAGACCCTGGGTTTAATTCCATGTACAGAGAAAAAAGTAAACGAGCTAAGGCTATCTGAGAAGAGGGAACCACACTGAGAAGAGGGAAAATAACTGCATAAGATTGGCCTGCAGACAAGCCTGGGAGGTATCTCCTTGATTAATGATTGATGTGGAAGGAGCCCAGGCCATTGTGGATGGTGCCACCCCCAGGGCAGGGGGTCTTAGAGTGTATAAGAAAGCAGTTTGAACAAGCCCTGAGGAACAAGCCGGGAAGCAGTGTTCCTCTGTGGCCTCTGCTTCAGTCCCTGCCTCCAGGTTCCTGCCTTGCGTTTTGCCCAGCCTTGACTCAGTGGTGGAGAGTGGCTTGAGAGTGCGAAGATGAAATAAAGCCCTTTCATCTCCTAGTTGTCTTTGGTCATGGTGTTTGACCACAGCAACAGAAAACCTGATTACGATAGACAAAAAATGTGCTCAGTTATTATTTTGACCCCAAAGAGAGTTGATAGTCTATGTCGTATGATCTTGAAAACTATCTATGTATCTGTGGCAGATGGGAAGTTGGGCTTTCAAAACATAACTCACAGCTTTTCTTTTTTTTAAAGACAGGGTTTTCCTATCAACACAGGCAGGGTTTCAAGTCAATCCTTCTGCTTCAGCCCTCAGAGTCCTCAAACGACTGGAGTGTTCTACCATGCCTGTCATGGCTTTTGTTTTTCTTTCTTAAACATATCTGTGCTGGATAGTTTTATGTCAACCTGACACAAGTTAGAGTTATCTGTAAGAAGGGAACCTCAGATGAGAATGCCTCCGTAAGCTCTGCTGTAGGGCACTTTCTTAACTAGTGATTTATGTGGGTGGTGCCATCCCTGAGCTGGTGGGCTTAAGTTCCATAAGAAAAGCAGGCTTGCGCAAACGTTGGAGAGCAAGCCTCTAAGCAGCACTCCTCCATGGCCTCTGCATCAGCTCCTGCCTCCAGGTCCCTCCTACATTTGAGTTCAGTGATAAACAGTGATATAGAAGTGCAAACCAAATCAACCATTTCCTCCCCAGCTTGCTTTTGTGTCATGGTGTTTTGTTGCAGCAGCAGAAATCCTACCTAAGACACTGTCTTTGGGAATCTGTTACCAATGGTGTATGTGGAAACACTTTAAAACCCATATGCTCTGGTTAATCGTCAACTTGATTGCATCAATCATCCAGAAATGCTGGGTGGTGGTGGCGCACACCTTTGATCCCAGCACTCAGGAGGCAGATGAAGGCAAATCATTGAGTTCAAGACCAGCCTGATCCAGGATGGCCAGGGCTATACAGAGCAACCCTGTCTCAAACAACAAAAACAACAATAAAATCACCCAGAAAATGATTAAAGTGTTCTAGGGATGTCTGTGAGGCATTTCTGGACATAATTAGATCTTGAGGACTCTGACCTAAGGAATGATTGAATCCACTGATGGAGTCAACATCTGCACAGATGGGAAATGGTAGAACTGGGGACTACAGAGGAAATGAGTTACTGGGACATGCCCTCGTCTTTTCTTTCTGCCCTCATTCAAGGTATTCTGCTACACCCTCCCCACCATAATGGGGATAACTCTGAAGTCACGAGGAAAATAAATCTTCCCCCTTTCAGTTGTTTCTCTTGGGCATTTGGTCACAATGACAAGAAGACGATCCACATACAAACCATTATATAAACATGAGCAGCTGTGTTGGAGGGTTGAGATGAGCAAAGGATCTACAGACACCACGGGGCCGAAAGTGTTTCTGTTGAATGTGACTATTACATAGTGTAGGGAAAGCCCATTGATTGCCATGATAGATGCATCCTCCACTGACATCAGAATTTATCTTTGGGATCATATGAGCTGCACTGTAGACTTGCTTCACTGATACATGGAAGAATAAGGAAGCAAGAAATTTTCAGAGTCCGATAGCCTCTATTTCTGTAGAACATGTCCATAACTGTACTGAAACAAATTAAAGAATAAAGGCAAAGCTCCTTCCCAAGACCTCAGCTAAACGGAGGGTTGTGGCTCATATAGCTGAAAGAATTAAAGCTGCTTAATGTTTAAAAGCAGTTTTTTATTCATACTTTCCCTCTAGCATAATTGTGCAGCTTTCTCACAGTTTTTTTTTTATGTGTGTGCGTGCTCTGCCTGTGTGTATGTCTGTGCATCAGGTGCATTGCTGGTGCCCACAGAGGGCAGAAGAGGGTGACCGACCCCCTGGAGCTGAAGTTATTGACAGTTGTAAGCTGGCATGTGGGTGCCAGGAATTGATCCCAAGGACTTGGGGTCCTCTGCAAAACCAGCGAGTTCTCTTCACTACTGAGCCACGGCTCCAGGCGCTTGACAGTCTATTTGAAAGTATTACGGACAGATCACCAGAGGACATAGGAAATTTCAGCTGCTTTATAGAACAATGGCAGAAATTGTGTGAAAGAGATCACGATTTTTCAACAAGTAAAAATAAATCTTCGGTGTTTGCAAGCCAGTAGAAAAACTGGTCACATTCACAGAAATCTACTGTTGTAAAACATAACATGAAATTTAAAATTCAAAGGATGTCTTTGGAGTTAACAAAGGAATCTCAGAAAGAAAAAAAACACACACACACACAGTTGCTGGAAACTTAAACCCACATAGCTACAGTCAGAAAATCATACACATTGGTCCTTTGACATTTGTTCAGATGTGCTACTGTTATGGAATAGCTAATATTTGAGGGATTTCAAGCTTCTCCTCATGCTGGAAACTGAACAAAAGAGTGACATGAATGTCAAGAGCTATACAATGTTCCCAGATTAAGTACAGATATTGGTTCATAAAATGGCACCTGAGCTCAGATACATTCCGCTGCATGTTGATTTCTAATTATTCAGATGTTTTTCATCAGACCTTTTCAGTGTCACACAAGCAGGATGACCCGAGTTCAGATCATGGTACCCACGTAAAAGCAGATGCAGCAGCACAGGTCTGTCACCCCAGCATTGGAGTATGACAAAGGGTCCTAGTTAGCCTTAGCTGTCAACTTGATACAGCTGGGAGTCAGCAGAGAAGGGAGTCTCACTTGAGGGATTACCAAGATCCAACTGGCCAGTGGGCATGTCTGTGAGGGACTGAATCAATTGGTAACTGATAGAGTAGGGCAGGCCACTTTGGATGGCACCATTCCCTAAGCAGATGGGCCTGGCTTATATGAGAACACTATCTAAACATGAACAAGCAAGCATCATTCCTTCATCATTTCTGCTTCAAGTTCCTGTTTGAGCTCCTGCTCTGACTTCTCTTGATGATGGACTGTAACTTATAAGCTAAAACAAGCCCTTTCCTCCCTTGAGTTGCTTTTGTTTGGAGTATTTTATCATAGCAACAGACATGAAAACAGCAGACAGAGAGAGGCAGATCCCTGAAGTCAGTCAGCCCAGATGAATCAGTGAGCTCCAGGCTCAGTGAGAAAGCCTGTCTTGAAAACTAAGGAGGGATGCAATTGAGGGAGACAGCTGACATCGACATCTGGATTCCATATACAGGTACACAAACATGCACACATACCCAAATATATAACTGCACATAACCACATGAACACAAATCTCTCTCTCTCTCTCTCTCTCTCTCTCTCTCTCTCTCTCTCTCTCTCACACACACACACACACACACACACACACACACACACACACGTCAGAAGCACTGTGAAAATCAACACTCAGTTGGAAGGGAACTGTACATTGGTTCCAAGAAAATATTAAGATCAAAGATATTGACGCATGCAGGAAAAAAGGAATAGTGGACTTTAATTTTAAAGAATGCTCCCTGTGTGGTGACACTTTTGTTTTTCCATTATAAATTGTATGGAAAAATAGTTGAAATGTGCTACAAAAGGCTGAATGAAGTAGGCAAAATAAAACCTCCACAACTCTTTATTATAAAAAAATTATAACTATTTCACAGTAATGAAATATTTTAGTGTTAGGTCATATTCTAATCTTATGTCAGAGAAACTTGTTTTTAATTACTCCAGTAGAAAAATTAAACTATGTAGGTAAGCAAAAAAAAAAAGGTATTTTCATTTATATACTTTCAGATGGTTTTTAAAAATATACATACATTATACTGAACTTTATCCTTCCCCTCCCTATTACTGTAATGTGGACATTTTTCCAGGCTAACATATTTACATGCCATCATTTTAATGGTATCATAGTATTCTATTTAAAGGCTATATTATAATTTACTTAACCAATTCTGTATTGACATATACTTAGATTATTTATTATAAATGACTTTACTAAGCAATTTATTCTCCTTTCTACACCTACAATGATCTTTTAAAGCATAAATTTTATAAGTTATTCCTCCAGTGATAATTTCATTTACTCTTGGAACAAAGACCCTAGTTCCTTAGGATGGCCTTCAAGACCCTTCCCTAAGAGGGTTCTGGTTCCTCCCCAGAACCTCCACCCCTCTTCTTCTTGACTTGCCTGAGTGCCGGTTGCCTTTTCCTGTGGTCAGATAAAGCCACAGTGCTGTTTCTGTCACAAGATTCCTTTCCATTGGCTAACCTCCTCACTCACTAGGCTTCTGCCCAAGACCTCTCTCTCTCTGGCTGGCCCTGACCGCTTACCTTGTCACCATTTTTCAGCTGCTTCATTTCGTACTGCTGTCTGAAATGATTCTCTCTCTCTCTCTCTCTCTCTCTCTCTCTCTCTCTCTCTCTCTCTCTCACACACACACACACACACACACACACACACACACACACACACACACAAACCAGGCTGCTCATAAGATCCCTGTAACCTAAGCACAGTGCCAGGCACGCAAAACCCCCTCAAACATCATACTTCCTGTTTCAGGTGACTCTTCAGAGGCCATATTTGCAGGGGAAAAAAAAAGCAAAACAAACCAACAAACAAAAGCAATGACCTGGGAATAAACCAGCGTTTCAAAATCCAGAACAAATCCAGTGTCATCCAGCCCCTGCCACCATCACGGCCTTGCGGACAGCATTCTGAGATTTTCCTTTGCGGCCTTTACCACAAATAATTATCTGTATCATTATTTGTCTAAAGCATTCCTTTCTCCTCCAGGAGATGAAAACTTCGCCAGGCCTGACACGAGACAAAGCTCCCTGCTGTGCTTACAGCTCCAGCAGCAATGTGGGCACAGAACAAGCACACAGAAAATACTCTTTCAGTAAAAGAAATACTAGTATTCTCTCGGCTGAAAGCACTGGAGTTTAAAATAAACCATACAGAGCTGAGATTTGTATTTTCTTAACAGCTGGCTCCAGAATTCTTCTCAGGAACAGAAAGGTGACAAGCCACTTGGAGGAGGGAGCCCCTGAAGTTGATGTGAAGGCCCTGAGGAAATGGGACGGGTGGCCTGATGGTTTGCCTGACACGAGAGAAATTGGGTCCCAGAGAGGAGGAAGGGGAGCAGGAACCAAGCTGATGACCTGAAAGTGGGGTACCAGCTAAGGTAGAGTGAGTGACTGAAAATTTTCCTTTTTAAATTCGTTTTTTAAGTTATCATACAAAAACAGGCTTCACTGAGCCTACTGATACACGCCTATAAACCAGCCACCCAGGAGTCAGAAGTTCAAGGCCATCTCAGCTGCATAGTCAGAGTCCAGTCTGAGCTAAGGGAAATCCTGTCTTTAAAAAACAAAAAACAAAACAAAACAACAACAACAGCAAAAACAGGTTTCATTATGGTATTTTCATATGCGTAATACCACTATACTTTGCTCTTATTTACACCCCCATACACACACGCATGTAGGAGTAAATGCAGGCATGATCTGGCACACTGCGCTTCTAAATAAGAAGTGCGGTACACCATGCTCCTGCGTAGTCAGAACTCCGAGTTCTGAAGTAGCTTGAGCAGCCGGTAGCTGGCCTACTGATCAGTCTGCACTCTCAGATCTCCTTTTATGAGCTTCTCCCACATAAAGACCCTGGTGGTGTGAGCCCTCACTGTCCAATCCGAGGTAATGTGCTAACCAATCACAGCCAATAGGCTCCCACTATGTGAGTGGTTGCTCACGTGCAATAAAGCAGATGCTGAAACACTCTCAGGAGTGGTTCTCCGCACCCTTTACAGACCTAGGACATTGCGGTCTTGTTGGGGGATGCCACAATAATGACTGCAGCAGCAAACTGCTATCCCTTTCCCCGCTCCTAGTAATCCCTCCCTCCTAGTCCTGGTCCCCCACCATATAGTCATCCCCCCTTGTGTACGTGTCACATTTGGAGTGGAATCTAGATTCTGCACATGACAGGAATTATGCCACGTTTGCCCCACCCCATTACTGTCACCTGGGTCTTGCTCTGGACTCTCCCCACCTCCGGTCCTTGTGAATGCCATCAAAAGAATTCTGCAGAGACGCACAAAACACAGTGCAGAAGATACACTTTATCACAGTGAAAAGTGGTGCGCTCTCTCTCTCTCTCTCTGAGGTGAGTGGACAGGGCCAAGGGCACCATTGGGCAGAGCTACATTTTAGGACTGTCTAGCACAGACAGCTTTTCCTGAGAGGCATTTTCCTTCCCAAGAGATTGACAGGTCCATTTGGATTAAATCTTAAGGGACAGGACAATGGTATATCACTGTCCTCTATCAGCAGGTCTTGATAGACAGTTATTTTATAAGGTTTAGATGTTATCTATTAATGAACTTTCAGGCAGTTCAGAATGTTATGTCTCCACCCAGGAATATGACTCAGATGGCATCCTTTTGACCAGCAGCCGGAACCCTGCAGCTTCATTTCCTGGTTTCACAGGCTGCTGATCATGAGGGAAGAGTCCACTCTGAGAGCCTTTCAAGCCTGTTAAAAATCTAGCTTCCCAGCACTAGCCTCCCTCCTCTCCCCTCCACACAGTCCCTCTTCTACTTCCACATCAAACATGTTTTTAATCCAGATGCTGCCTATGAGAAGAAGAAAAATGTGCAAAACTTGTCTTTCTGTGTCTGGCTTGTTTCACTTAACATGTTGATTTTTGGTTTCATCCATTTTTCCTGCATGCGTGATTTCGTTCTTTATGGCTGAGTAAAACACACACACACACACACACACACACACACACACAGCCCTCATGTTTTCTTCGTTCACTGATCTGTTGGTAGGCATCTAGGCTGTTTCTGTGTCTTGGCTATTATGAATAGGGCAGCAATAAGCATATCTTTGTGTTATGCTGACTTTAGATTCCTTTGAGTACACACCCAGGAATGGCATATGACAGTTGTTCAGCTTTTAGTTGTTTAAGAGAAGTTCACACAGATTTCTATAGTGGCCACACCAGTCCACACTCCTACCAGTGATGTATAATGGTTCCCCTTTCTCCACATCCTTGCCAGTGTCTGTTGGTCTTTGTTTTCCTGATGGTAGACATCCTGACTAGGGTGAGTTAGAATCTCAAAGCAGTTTTAATCTGCATTTTCCTGGTGGCTACGGATATTGAATAGTTTTTCTGGTTCTTATTGACCATTTATACTTTGTCTTTTGAGGAGCGTATATTTGGTTCATTCATCGATTTATTGGTTAAATGATCTCAATTTATGGCATTTTATTTTCAGTTATTTATATATCCTAGATACTAACAGCCTGTCATATTTACAGTTGGAAAGGATTTTTCTCCCATTCTTCGGGTTGTCTTTTCACTAATAATTATTTCCTTTGCTGTACAGAAGGTTTTGTTTTCTCATACAGTTCTATCAGTTCTTGCAATTAAACCCCTGCGCTTCACAGTCGTTTTTAGAAGGTCCCTGCCTCTGCCACATTCTGAAGTGTTTTCCTCCAGCAGCTTCAAGGCTTCAGGTCTTACACTGAGGTCTTTGATCCATTCTGAATTTACTTTTGTACAGGGTTAGAGGTGAGGATCTCGTCAGAAAACTTCCTTGAGAAAAATCACCATTTCCATGCCTTTCCCCCAAATCTTCAGCCAAGTCTACTCCTGTGTCCTGTGCAAACTGCCTATTGGGAGTGGTGTGTGTGTGTGTGTGTGTGTGTGTATGTGTGTGTGTGTGTGTGTGTGTGTGTGTGTGTGTACAAGTGACAGCAAACAGGAAAGGGGCCTAAATATGACATCTAAACCATTGCCATGAAGAAATAGAGACTAGAGGCTTAGAACCAGAGGTGACTTTGAGAAGGCAAACTGCCTGCCTGAATATTCCTAGAAATTAGCCATAGCATAGATTTAGAGTATTGACTTCACTATATCTAGACCTCAAAAGCCAAGGAAACAAGTGAGTTTTTCCCTCTGAAAACATCCATATTGTGGATGGCAGCACATCTTACTTCCTCACCCATCTCTTGCCTAATTACTGATCATTTTTCACCAGTTGAAAATCTAGAATCTGGGATCTAAAAAGATGAGAAAAATAGGAGTCATGGAGGAAAGACTGGAATGAGAGATCTGTCTGCCTATCACCAGATTAGGTAAAGTTTGTCAAGTTGTCTCTTCCTACTTTGTTTTTTAAGAGATAATAGGAAGAAAGAAGTAGTGGCTCATCCTTAGAATCGCTGCACTTGGGAGGCTGAAGCAGGAGGATGACCTTGAGTTTTAAAGCCAGCCTGGGCTACAAAGTAAGGCCCTGATGGTTGTTCTTCCTTTCTTCCTTCCTCCCTCCCTTCCTTCCTTCCTTCCTTCCTTCCTTCTTTCTGTGTGTGCATCTGAAAGAGATTGAAAGTGAACAGGTGCTGTATAAATAATAATTACACCTCCCTTTACAGTTATAATTAGGTCACACAAAATAAAATCCATATAGTTTTCTTAATTTTATTTGATTACACTGGTTTTGCCAGTTTGAAACTTCCTGAGAGTGTGAACTACGTGTTGTTTTCAACTCCCTACCTGGAGAACAGACTGTGCAGCCAACCCTGTGACCAGCTTAGACGATGACTCAGAAGTGACTAGCAGGGAGAAAATGTGCCATTCTTTACATCTGTGTCATCTTAGAATGCCAGGGAGGGGGAAAGAGTTGTCCAGTAGGATACAAACTATTAGAATACATACATGGAAAACCCAGTTTCTTTCTTTTCCAGAGACCTCAGCAGACTGGAACTTAATTAGTTACACGTGTGAGCACATCCAGGCTTCATTCCAGCCAGTTGCCCTGTTCTCATCAGAATACCCCTAATTCTTCCAGGAAAGAAAGATTGTACTTTCCGGCTTGTTGGTGCACTCCTGAATCATCACATGGTGATACTGTCACTCTAGCTCCGTAGTTACCTGAATGGGGAAAGGGTCATCCTTAGTGAGGCTAGTGTGCTCTTGTTATACTCAAAGTACCCTTGTTAATTATTAGTTGAGCTAAAAGTGAATATCCATAGAAATACATTATGTGTGTGTGTGTGTGTATGTGTGTAATATATGTTTACATATATGCAAACATTATCAAGAATGGAGAGGATGTGGGTGGGAAAGAATAATGGCACCCCTGCACAGACACTATAGTCTTTAGAATGTGCTATATTATATTACATGGCAAAAAGGAATTAGGCTCCAAATGATAACCAGCAGCTGGGTTACGCTGCATTATCCAAGTGTAATCAGAAGAGACTATAAAGTCAAAGAGGAAGGCAGAAGGGAATCAAAGAGAGAGGCTATGGAGGAATGACCAGAGAGTCACAAGCCACAGACTTGCAAGGTGATCAAGGAGAACACTAGCGCAAGAATGTAAGCAACTTCCCCAGGCTGGGAAAGCAAGGGACAGGAAGGTCCCTGGAGCCTCTACACTGAGCACAGCCCTGTTGACACCTGTGTTCACCCCAAGAAACCCGGGTCAGACATCTGACCTCCAGAACTGTATTTATGGGTTCTGTGGTGCTAGGGCTCACACTCAGGGCCTTACAGGTGCTAGGCAAGCACCTTACCACTGAGCCCCAGCCTCAGCCCCTCTAAAAACCATGATGGAATGCCCTCATCTCTATTTTCAGGCCCCTAAGTTGTACTGACAACCGTTGGACACAGTGGAAGGACAGGAATACTATGGATGACTGTAGTTACTGTTTTTCTGGGAACTGTGAAAGGGAGAGAGTCCGCTACTGTTCACATTTTATAAAGCGCATCTATTATTTTTATGAAAGATTCTCCTTAGTCATGTTCCAAACCCTCAGAGAAATCCTGAGCAAAATATAGCACTGAACTGTGTGTGTGTGTGTGTGTGTGTGTGTGTGTGTGTGTGTGTGTGTTCTCCATATTAAGAAGTTTCACCTTGGCCTGGTGAGATGGTTCAGCGGATCCAGACACTTGCCTTCAAGTCTGATGGCCTGAAGTTGATCCCGGAAGCCCACAAGACAGAAGAAGCAAATGGACTCCCAAAGGTTGTCCAACATGTACATGTGGGCTCACACACATTCATCTTAACATACAAAATAAATAAATACATGTAATGAAAAATTTAATGAATTATTGCTAGAAAATGTATATTTACGGACTTTTGTTGACCTCTACTAACTTAAACTGAAGAAAGTGAAATCACAGATCAAAGAGGTCAACTGCCATTTGGAAAATTACAAGATTGATTTATTTTTAGTATTGCTAAATGGGGGTTATGGTCAAAACTATTCAACATTTAAACTAAAATTTGACAATATCCCAGCTGCTTCTTGATATTCCTGATCTCATTATTGAAGAAAAAAAAAACATTGACTTATGAAGATTCATAGGACAAAAAGTAGTCGAGTTTATTTTAATTAAGATCTCATAAGCAATTAAAATTCAATTTAACAAAGACTTGTTGAGGCCCTGCAGAATACCAGCCACCATCTGGATCCATCTGCCAAGGTGGATCTTCTCCACAAAATTCAATCGAGGACAAAGGATGTCATTCCTGGGAAGGATAGTGTGCAGCCACTTTGTTGTCCATGTCCTCTTGTTCACCTCCAGGTGCTTGATGGTGATGGTGATGGGGGGGGGGGGCGGCGGCAGGCGCTGGTGACAGTGCTGTCGATGGCTGAGTGAACAGCAGATCTGGGATGTAGGGGTCCCAGGTGATGTCAGACATTGAAGATGGAGTTAATGCTGTTGGTATCCATGGAGTGGGATGGAGCAAACTGGGAAGAGAGGGGTCAAGGGAAGCAGAGTCAGTGGCCATTTCACAATTCATTAATTAGGACACAGGGTACTACCAAGATGTCCTCGTGGGTTGTGACATGTTGGTTTTCCTTTCCATTTTTCTTTTTTTTTAAAAAAAAAAAAAAAAAACCAAACCAGGTTGATAGAGAAGGTAATGGCACCTCAGGAGGAGAGGCAAAGCACCCACCTTTTCTTCACATCTGAATCCCTTGGCCCGGTGCACACAGTTCCCAGTACTTTTGTCTACTGTAACTCTCCATGTCTCGTTTCCATCTCCTTTTTGAAGTAAGTACACAGCAACTTTCACTCTCCGCTTCACTGCTGAGCCCCGAACTGTCAGCTCTGACTCTGTGCCGCTCCCTCAGCCTGGAACACCCTTCTCCTCTATTTAAAGGTCTTCTATCCTTCAGACCTTACATCACATG
>CABHPP010134116.1:0-45461 GCA_902168425.1 Peromyscus attwateri
ATACCCAGAGATATGTGTAGGTAACTTACAGACAGAAGATGTGCCTAGAGAGTGCTCTAGCTTACTAGCAATCATTGAAGTGATTCAATAGTGCCATATGCTGTTGTCTGTGTCATGTAGGGAGGGCTCTAAAAGGGCTCCTAAGTACCTCAGTAGACACCTGGGGATATACCTAGGAACAGTCCTAAGGAAGAAGATTAAAATCTCGGAAACATACCCCGCTTCTCCACAGTCTATTTTAAAGGCCTTCCGGATTGTGAACAATAACACAGGACACAAAACTGAAGGTGCAGCTTAGCTTCATGAACACAGATAGTTAACCCACCAGGCACACAGTCAGGATACAGACCACCGCCACAGCCAGGGCTATTCATCCCTTGTAAACCTCTCCCCAACAACCACTTTTCCTGGAGTTTGATCCCCTCAGAATGCAGCCATAAACGGACAACGTGACTTGGTCCGAGGCTGGGGTCTACACATGGGCACTTGGTTCTGTGTCCCCTGCTCCCTTCACTCAGTAGCTCAGGAGTCTGCCTCACTGTAACAGGCCGGCAGAAATGACGACATTCGACACTGATCCTTGTGTCTGTCAGTCTGACGGTCCTGCCAGACAACTGAAACGGGGCTCCAAAGAAACGGGAGTTTAATGCTGACAGAAAGAAACGCCTCCAGTCGTTGGGGGAACTTGTCTCTCAGAAAGAGATTTCACACTGTCCTAACAGACTTGTCGGCCATCTTACAGGATGGGTCAGTGATGGACAAGCACACCTTGGCCAGAACTGCATTGCTGTTCCTCTCCTTGGCCCTCTATTTAAATTTTCATTTTATTTCAGGACCCCGAGGACAGACTTGAGAGGGTTCCCTGGATCTCTTTGTCCCTCTTCCCAATGTGACTACAATGAATAAATCTCCCCTTTCTGCTCTTTTAATTGACTTACTGAGGAGGGGTGGCTGGACCTGTCCTGGGCACGAGCTGTGACCCTCAAGTTCGATAACACCATCTGTCTTGTCCTGTTGCTGTACACTGGGCAGGCAGGGGGCTAGTTAGTGACTGTGTTCACATGAGTTGTTTGTCCGGTGGATCATGGGCACTAACGCAGGGCTCCTCCCTCCCTCCGTCTCCTGGACACCGGACAGCTCCCTCAGGATCCTCCCGGTTCCATGATGCTGCATCCCTGTGATCTGTCACCTCTCTTCCTGCTCCCAATCGTCCCTGTCACCAGCCTGCAGTCCCCATTCCTGTCCCTGGGACCGCAAAGACAGAGCGCAGTCTTAGCGTATTTGTTATTCCCTCTCCTGCCCACACACTTTGCCCCGTGAGGTCTACCTAGGACTTCTTGCTGAACAAGAACAAGACAGCCACGCTGACCCCACTCGGCCACCCCTCATTTCGTCCTGAGGCCCCAGTGCCTCCTCTTCCTCTCATTTCATTCTCCAGCCTCCCTGTGGGCATCATGGGGTTTGAAGAAATAGTCCAATCTTTTGTAATTCTACACTTTGTTTTTTTTTAAATTAAATTTATTCTTTGGCAGTTTCCTACACTTATATAATTTTGCAATCTGATTATTCTCACCCCCACCCTCTCTTATGTTCCTTCCTGTTGTGAAATATTAAAGATGGGTTACATTCTTTTATGCTGTGGAATATTCATTTAATGATGCAAAGATGTGTTACATTCTTTTATGTTGCATTTGTTTAACTCTGTGAAGCTGTGTTTCTGTGCCTGTCTAAAACACCTGATTGGTCTAATAAAGAGCTGAACAGCCAATAGCTCAGCAGCAGAGGGATAGGCGGGGCTGCCAGGCAGAGAGAATACATGATAGGAGACATCTAGGCTTGAGAGAAGAACAGGAGAAGAGGGAGGGGCGAGAAAAGGAGAAGGAGGGTGCCAGAGCCAGCCACCCAGCCACACAAACAGCCACAGAGCAAGAAGGGAAGAAAGACATAGAGACTAAAGAAAGGTAAAAAGCGCAGAGATAAAACGTAGAAGAGAGAAATGGGTTAATTTATGTTAAGTTAGAAAAGCTGGCTAGAAACAAGTCAGGCTAAGGCCGGACATTCATAAGTAAGAATTAGTCTCAGTGTATTTATTTGGGAACTGGGTGGTGAGCTCCCAAAGACTAAAGAGTTAAAAAAAAAACAAAAACAAAAAAACAAAACAAAAACTACACCTTCAACCCCACCAACTTCCCCTTCCTGCCAGCAATTTCCTTTCCCACTTTCATGTCTTTTTGTTTTGTTTTGTGACCCACTGAGTTTAGTGAGGGCTGCCCCCATGAACATGAATGGAGCTAATTACTGCAGCATGGCCACCACAAACTACAATGACTCTCTTTCCCCACAGCAGCCTTCAACAGCCAGTGGTTCCCTGGGGGAGGGGCAAGGTTCCGTGAGTCCCTCCCCGTGTATTACTGGGTGTTGCGCAGACCCAGCACAGGCAGTATCAGTGGCTGTGAGTTTGTGATGGCAACAGCCGTATCAGGTCCAGCAGATAGTGTTCCATAGACCTCCCCCATCCTGGCTCTCACATTCTGCACCCTCCTTTGTTATGTTCCCTGAGCATCGGACAGGATGATAGTGATGTCCCACTCAGGGATGCACACTCAATAGTCACTAATTATCAGCACCTTAAGAAGCCATGAGTTTTTGCATTAACTGCTGTTCCTTGCTAAAAGCAACTATCCAATCAAGGCTGAGAGAGGCATAGGTCTACGATATACACATAGATAGGAGGCTGTTTGACAATATGTCTGTTTAGCAAAACAAAAGTAGGTTCGTTCGAAGGCCCAAGACCTCTGTAGCCGTGGGTCTTTGACCAGGCACACAGTGCCAGGAATGAATTCCCTGTAGAATGGGCCTCAGATGCAACCAGAAAGTGGTTGGTTACTATCACAACAGTTACACCACTATTGTAGAAACAGGCAGGTCTTACCTGGAAGGTTGGTATTGTGAGATGCAGGGTCCATTGATGAGTAAGACTGTTTTATACACACACACACACACACACACACACACACACACACACACACACACATATATATATATTTAAATCATCTGTGTGTAACCAGTGCTGAGTTTCAGAGTCTTGCACCATTTTGCAAAAATGGGTCTTTTTGTGATGGTCATCTTGGTGTCTCAGTTCACTAGTTCCTAAAATTTCATGTGGGCTTAGGGCCAGGATTTAGTGGGGAGAATTCCCAGGAGATGTTGGCAAGGGGAAAGAATGATGGTGACTCCTGCCCTCCTTGTCAACCTGTGGAGAGGCAAGGCTGGCTTTGGGTGATTTGCTATCTGCAGAAGAGGGGGTCTGCTCCCATGTCTTGTCAGCCTGGACAGCAAGGAGATAGGCAAATCAGTGACTCCATATGTCCAAATTGGGTGTTAGCAACTTATAAGATGGGAAAGCAGTTGTCTAGGTCTATGCATGGGGGACATGGTGGCCTGGATGGAATTTGTAGTCTTCTGGCTTAGAGAATAGAACTAATGAAATTGTGGAAAGTTGAATGGATGCAGACTGTTCCAGGAGGAGATCAAACCCCCAATACTTATTAGGGTGTGTTTAGGGAACACAAGGCCAAGTTCCAGGGTTATTTCTGTCCTGCTATTTCTGATCCTGGCTCCCAAGGAGGCCTGGGGCATGGTTGCACATGCTCACTGTGGTGGTTTGGATGAAAATGCTGCCCTCCACCATAGGCTCATATATTTGCATGCTTAGTCCTTAGCTGATGAACTGTTTGGATAGGACTAGGAGTTGAGTCCTTGTTGGAGGAGGTGTGTCTCTGGGAGTGGGTTCTGAGGTTTCAAAAGCCCACACCAGGTCCAGTGTCTCTCTCTCTCTCTGTGCCTGGTGCCTATGGAGAAGGATGTAAAGCTGTCGGCTGCTGCTCCAGCGCCATGCCTGTCTGCTTCCTACCGTGATGATCATGGACTAATACTCTGAAACTGTAAGTGAGCCTCCAACTAAATGCTTTCTTTTTATAAGAGTTGCCTTGGTCATGGTGTCTCTTCACAGCAATAGAGCAGTGACTAAGACACTCACCAAGTCAGGAAATGAGTTTGTGGGCTCAGGATTGAGAGACACACCAGGGCATATGACCCATGATCCTTGTCAGTTTCCACTTGGCATCTAGTTTCTCTCTGTATGCTAGGCAGGAGTCAGAGGAGGGGCTGTGGAGGGTGGGAGGCATCTTCCTCTAAGGCTTAGACTGAGCAGAAGCCAGGATTGGAGTTGGAGGTCTGCGGAACCTTGGTGTCTGGGAGGCCAGGCTAAAGAGTTCCAAGCAGACAGGAGCATCTTTGAAGAGACTGGTGTGGAATCTTCCTGGGCAAAGACCTGCTTGAGGGCTCAGGCCTTCACCTGTGGGAGGCCTCCTTGTCAGAATCCCTCTTGGGAGCCTGGTCTCTAGAGGACATCTGTCTTACTTCTACAGCTTTTTTGTTTTTCCTTCTCTGCTTAGTTAGTTTTAAGACTGTTGCCTTGGCCAGTCTGCCCCAGCCCTCAGGAACTCTCGTCCCACCCAAATGAGGCCAGCTCCTTCAGGCTCTGGCTACCTAGCCTAATCAGGATCAGAGATCTGGCCTCAAGGCTACATTTACACTCTTCACCCACAGTGTGGACTGCACCTGCCCTTTGTAGTCACCTGCTACCCTCCAGGACACTTTTCTGTATCATTTCAGAATCACATGGTCCAGCCTGCTCTGTCCCCCTGTGAGTAATGACTCCAGGGGCCTCTTCACTGAAGCTCACAGCCTGCCCGGAACGGACTTCTGCTTCCGCCTCCCACTAGCTTGAAGCTTCTTAGTGCAATGATTTTGCTTTTGTCTTTGTGCCCAGAGAAGCTGATACGAGAAGACACTGGCTATAGGTTTGTCCAGTGATGACCTGGGATGATGGAAGATGTCCTCTCACGGCATCACTACCAGCAGTTTGGGTATCAGCCACCCGAGGGTGAATGTGCCCAGGTCCTGGCAGTAGTGCTGCTTGCCAGCAGCTGTGGCAAAACTTGGCATGGGTGCCCTGGTTCCAGAGGCGGGGATAGTGTCTCCCTGTCTCTTCCAGAGTGATCTCAGGGAAGACAGTAAGACCAGTCAGATCCTGAGAAGCTAGGAAGGGGAGGCAGATCCCAGAACAGTTAGCCGTAATTTCTTGTTATTGGAGGTAGAGGTGGTGCATGGCTTCTTCCACACCCTTTAGCCTCTCCTGTCTCAGACAAACTCCCAGTACTTTAAAAAAAGAATTGTGGCTCCTTTCCAATAGTGCTTCCCCTTGTACAGACCTCTCTGGTTTGTGTGCTGCAGTCACTAAGCCAGGGACTGGCCTTCTGGTGTTCAGCATTCAAGGGGACCTGTGTATGGGAAGGGTCTGAGGCTCTTCTCAGTCATGGAGTAGTCAGAAGCTCTCAGTAGCTGTGGTCAGTAGTGTGTGTTCTCAGTTGAGACACTTCAAAGCAGCCTCCTGTCCAAGTTCACTTTTCCCTTTCTTTGTGGCCGTCAGAGTCCTGCCTCAGCTCCACAGATCATCTAGTCCATCTTCTCTCTCATACAAAATGAGGCATCTCACCACAAGGAAAGCTTTCAAATTTCTCACACAACATTTCGTAGTAAACAGTAGTATTAATGGAATTGTTAGGGTCAAAACCTGGGCCATGGCACAAGCCAAGATAAGTCAACTTGTTCTCAACTGGCTAATTAAAGAGACAGTATGCCTAGAGTGCCATGAGCCAAAAGCTGGGTGGCCGAGAGACCTAGGATAGAAGCAAACACGACTGGAGGAAAAAAACGTCAATGTAATGATGCCTAACGATATTCTGCTGTACTCATAGATTGGTGCCTGGCCCAGTAGTCATCAGAGGCTTCATCCAGCCACTGGTGGAAACAGATGCAGACCCACAGCCAAACAGTAGTCCAAGCTTGGGGAATCCTGCCTCTTCAAGAGGGAGGAAGGGTTGTAGGAGGCAGAGGGGTCAAGGACATCACAAGAAAACCCACGGAACCAACTAACCTGGGTTCATAGGAGCTCACAGAGAGGGACAACCAGGGAGCCTGCAAAAGACTGACCTGGGCCCTCTGCATATATGTTACACTTGTGTAACTTGGTCTTCTTGCGGGACTCCTAACAGAGCGAGCAGGGGCTGCCTCTGACTCTGTTACCTGCTTTTAGGGCCCTTTCCTCCTACTGGGTTGCCTCATCCGGCCTTAATAGGAGAGGAGGTGCCCAGTCTCACTGCAGCTTCATATGCCATGGCTGATTGATATCCATGGGAGACCTGCCCTTTCCTGAGGAGAAATGGAGGAGGAGTGGATGGGGTCGGTGAAGAGGGGAGGCGGGGGTGGTGAGGTGCTGGGAGGAGAGGGGAAACTATGGTCAGGATGTAAAATTAAAAGATTATTGTAATTTAAAAACTGAAATGTGATATTTAATAATACCATTTTACTTATATTACTTATTAGAAATAAAATGCCTACCTTCCCAAGGGTGGGGGAAAAAAGAGACAAAATAATAATGAAGAACAGAGAAAGAGGTTTATTTAATGTGGCCACTGGAAGAGAAACAAAGCTCTCCTGACTTTCTAATTCATATTTGGGGTCCTAGCAGGAGGTTTAGGTTAGGTAGAGGCAAGGGGCACGCATAGTTCGGTGGTCCCAGTCAGGGTGTGGTTCAGCTTGTCATCTTTGCCCTGCTCCGGTCTACTGAAAAGTTATCCGACAAGCTGGGAGAACTGTGGGAAACCTCTCTTCTGATTGGCCAGAGTTCTAGCCTTTTCTTCCTTTTGTTATGAAATTCGTGGGAAATTCCAGTCGCTTGGGTTTCTTTGTTTCAGTAGGCAAAGGGAGGGGCACAGGGTGTCTTTAGAATGTCTTAATAATTCCTGTCGGGAAGGTCACAGTAGGGCCTGGTAGTCCCTGGGGGAACAATAGATGTTTAGGACTGGGAAGCTGTCCCACCTGATAGTCTGCCTACACCGGTAGGTCCCTGCCACTGGACCCACCTGCCCTGTAGTCACAGATGAGTTAGAGCCCTTTAAGGCCCTGGAGGGGATGGCAAGCTCTAAACACAGTGCTTGGACCGTGTGTTCAATATTAGTTACGGGTCCTTAGAAGCTGCTTTGGTTAAACGTTCTGGCTTTGCACTTGGGCCCACAAGGTAGCTAAAGGAAGATGGGAAGTCTGGCTTGCGTTTTACATCTGTTTCCTTTGCTTTGGGTGGCCCTCTCGCCTCTGCATGTAGACATGCTGATCACTTAAGGGGGCTCTGCCCACGAGCTGGGGATACTCACCCACTCTTTTTCAAGGTTCAGACACAAAGGTAAGAGGAAGAGGCATCTAACTGTCCGCTCTCCACAACGTTCTGTTGTAGAGACCCAAGAGGCATCTGAAAATCTGTTAGTGCCCTAAACAGACTGGGATTCTGGGAACAGCAGAGCCTCACAGGGCAGGCCAGTCCTTGGGTGAGGCCAGTTGTCTATGATGGTGTGGCTGTTCTGGTCCTCCTGAGAACCAGACGTCCTCTCAAGCAACAGAGCCTTCTTAGGATCACCTTGCAGAACAAGACCCGAGACAGTGAAGGACCAGACCGCACCTTGATTGGCTCTGCTGAGTTCTTCACTCGTAGCCTCTTCCCAGTTCTTTTTCAACTTACAGCTTATGTCGGTACTCTGGAAACAGAGGCAGGGTCACCTGACCCGGTATCCATTCCTTTCTCCAGTGTGAACACTGATGAAATCTTGCTTTCTGCCCTTTACTTAGTTCTTCAGTTGGTGTATGGGGTTGGATGGCCAAGCCTAACTCTTTGGACTAGGACTCCAGGAACTGGGTCTTTTGCCCAGAAACTCTCTTTACATTTCTAACATACAGGGCAGACAGGTAACTAATTTCTATAATATAAGGAGCTTTTACAATAAAGAGAAAACACCGGTGAACAGAAGAGTAGAGAAGACAACGAAGTGTCAGAAGAGAAAAGACCATTTAACAAGTAATAGCATTTGAAGATTTGCTAATTGGTATAAATTGTTTTATACCCTCTCCATATTCATGTAATGAAACATGATCTCCACCGTGGAGGCCATTGAAAGTGGGTCCTTTGGGGTGTGAAGTCACACTTGGGTGGAGGCCTCATGAGTGGGATTAGTAGTGGCTATGATGTTTTGTATTGGTATCAACTTGACAGGGTCTAAAATCACCTTGGAAACAGACCTCTGAGCATGTCTGGGAGGAATTTTGTAAGTTCAGTTCATTGAGGTGGGATGAACCTCCCTAAATGTGGATGGCACCGTTTCATGGGCTGGAGTCCTGGACTGAATATAAAGGAGAAAGTGAACTGAGCACCAGCACTCACTGCCCTCAGCCTCCAGACTGTGGGACACAGGTGATCAGTTGCCTCCAGTTCCTGCCACCATTCATGCCTTCCTCACCGTGATGGTGCTGGAGCTGGGACCCAAAATGCACCCTCTCCACAATTGAGTTGTTTCTGTGAAGTATTTTATCACCACGAGGAAAGTAGTAAACACAGGGACTCTTCACAGGAAGCTGGGCAAAGCTTCATCTTCAGCTGTGTCCTTACACGTACGTACGTACGTACGTAGTGAGGGGGTTGTCCGGGAAACAGAATCCGTACACTCCATCTTCGGATGCTTTGATGAACCCCTCCCGGAAGTGTGAGAAAGCAGTCTGTTGCTCAGAAGACGTGACATGCATGGGCTATCCTCTTACCACTTACGGATCAGAGATGAGGTGGGGAGGTAGGGTGGTCCAGGAAAGGAGCCGACACTAATGGGCTTCGTTAGGAGAGAAAGCCTGAGTCCGTGGGTCTGTGATCCAGGTAGGAAGTGGGAGAGCATTAGGAGAATTACGGGATCATCCTAGAGGCAGTGTAAAGGGCCATCTGCCTCCTCCATCTGCACCATCCTCAGCACTATTGTCTCCCAAGCTCCTGCCAATGACCCGGTAAGCTCTGTGTAGAGCAGTCTACCACCTTTCTAGTCCAAACTTCCCAGGTCTTCCACATTCCTTCAAAAACATGGGTAAGTTCTTCACAGCGGTTATCCAGTCTTTTGTACTGACGACTTCTATAGCAGATAGTTTTCTATTGCTGTGATAAAAATGCCATGACCTGGGTTCGGTCCTCAGCTCTGAAAAAAATGCCATGACTAGAAGTGACTTAGGGAAGGAAGCATTGATTCTGGCTTCTGGTTCTTAAGGAAGAGTCCATAATGGAGCAAGAGGCAGAGGCCGGTGGTAGCCAGAGCAGGAAGCTGAGTCAATCAAATCCTCAACCTCAAACCGGAAGCCGAGAGTGAACTACAAGTAGTCAAGGCTGCACTCTTAAAGCCCACTTCCAGGGATGTGCTTGCTCCAGCAAGGTTCTACATCTTCAAGGTTCCATAACCCCCCAAACAGTGCTAGCAACTGGGCACCAACAATGAAAACCCACCAGCCTGTGGGAGATATTCTCACTCAAATCAAGAGGCTTCTGCCCTGAGTCCCACAGAATGCTGAATGGGATTCCTCTGTGATTGCTGGGGGCTTCACTGTCTTCAAAAACCTGCTCTAGAGGCTTATGAGGGCTGTGGATTTGCTGAGGGTGGGAGGCCAGTTTTTTCTCACCAGGGCAGCTTCCTTTCCTTGTGAGAAGTCTGTTCCCCTCTCCCTGCCAGAGAGCCATGCTGCTGGGTCTGTGTTTAGGTTGGCCATTTTCCTTGCGTTACCTTTCTTTTCTTCCACACTTTTCAGGTATCTTAACACCTTCTTGGTGCATTTAAAAACTCCTCCTGTCTCTTCCTCTTCAGAAGTGTCTATTTTTCCTGTTATGGTTCTTTTCCTTCTGAGGATAGCATAGAGACATCTCATAGTATGCCATTTTCCTCAGGGGTTCTTGACATAAATTTGTCAGGAGTATGCCACCAAATCCGTTACTAAATAATAGGAAATTTTAGAGGTTTGGATCTGAAGCACCAAGAGACTAGAAACTGAGAATCCCCTTTTAAGAGATGTAGGGTATTGGGGCATATTACGTAGCTCCCCTGAGAATTGAGACGATGTGGCCAGAGCTACCGAGGGGGCAGGAGTCAGGAAGGTGTTACTTACTGGCATCTGGGAGAGGGAAGAGGGGTTAAGAACGATGGGAAGGGCAACTGATACTTCTTGAGTGTTTTGTAAATGCTCTAGGAACCATTGTCTTCACTTTACAGTTGAGGACATTGGTATTTAGATGATTTTGTCTCTGGGGTCAAACAGCAGATAATTGTGAAAACAAATCAGTTTTACAGTGACTTACAGGGGTCAATCTATATCTGTGATACTGTTTGGCTTCTCATAAATCACAGTTCTGATTCTCATAACTCCATAACCCCCTAATAGGTTCCTTGTAGACCTCCAATCACTTTGCCTTTTGGGCGATTCTGAGGGAATCCACAAGATGGCGACATTGCATGCCTATGGCGCAGCATCTGGTCCCGGAAGATGGAAAGTTAGGTATTACATTGTTGCATGTTGAGCTGTGAGAACTGCTTTTCCACCTCATTTATTTCATCGGCCCAGCAGATCTTAAAGGGAACTCTTCATTTAACAGACTCATTTTACATCAAGGATCTGTTTAGGATTACACAGTTTAGTAGTAGAAGTGGAAAATGAATTAATTCGTCTGGATCCCAAGTGCCTTGAGACTGAACTCCTCAGGGGAGACAGACAGGGGAGAACTACATGGGTAAAGCTTAGGGCAGTGAAGAAGCACTGCTTTAGAATTGTCTTTCACAGTACTATTGTAACCCTAACCTTACTTAGTCCTACCCTGAGGGACTCTGAGTAGTACCTAATTCTTTCCCAAGGCCATTGAAAGGAAGAGTTAAGCGTTGCAGGTAGAAATTAATTCAGTTAAACTTAATTCTTGTGAATCCCACAATGGTGCTGTTGTATTGGAAAGCAAGTACTCTCTTAGCATGTATTTCCTTCTGCTTTCAAAGAGATTTCCTTTTACTCCTTTAAAATGGGTATTTTATAGGAGGAAATTCCTACCTATACTTATTGATTAGTGCAGCTCTCAGATGCCATCAGACTGTGCAGTGAACTCACTTAATGCAGAAACTTAATGCAGAAACTCACAACTGAAGTACAGGGAATAAGTGTCTGTTGGGTGCTCTTGAGCCTCCCCCACGGTTCAAGAATAGTTGTAGAAGAGGGAGCAGAAAGACTCTAAGAGCCAGACGTCCTGGATAAGCAGGGAAAAACGATGTCTTCTGGAGACAACTGGACTGCTGGATTCATGAACACACAGCCGCTGTGGTGGCTTGCACAAGAACTGTACGAGATGGAGCCAATGAACAGCCCAGCACAGAGTGAGGAGGGGCTCTTGAACCCCCATCCCTAGCTGAGGAGCTTTTGGTAGCTGATAGTGGCTGGGGAGGGAGAGTCAGCTGTCTTTAAGGGTGTATGGACCCTGGTCGCATGACCATGCCTCACTGGATGGTCTCACATCCATGAGTATGTGGACAGCACAGTATGTGGAGGCCCTGGGCAGAGGTATAGAAGCAGCTAATAATACACCGCAGCAATGAATGCTGCCAGCAGAAGGTGTGGCCCAGGTTCAAGGTGAATCTTTCCACCTCAAGGGATTTGGATTGAAGATGGGTCTTCCCACTTTAAATGACTTAATTAAGAAAAAAAAAATCCCTTATAGGTGTGTCCAGCCATTTGGATTTCAGCTAATTCTAGATATAATCAAGTTGACAACCAAGAATAGCCACCATAGTCCACAATCATAAAATTTTAAAGATTTCTCCATTTATTTTTCTGCTTTAATTCACTTAGCATTTCATTGTATCTTCAGTGTTCCAGTCTTTGATTGCCTTGTTTAAGCTTATTCTTTTGTGTGCTGCTGATTTCACGGTAAATGTCATTGTTTACTTGATTTATTTTTCATATAAATTTTAGACCATAGAAATAACTGGTCACCCTTTAGCACAGTGGGCAGCATGTCAGTCTCATAGAAACAACTGATTTTTCATTTTGCAACTTTTCTGAATTTATTAATTAGTTGTAGCAGGATCTTTAAAAAATGCAAATATTAGCATTTTCTGCACACAAAAGGGTGTCATATGCAAAACCAGATAATTTCACCCCATTGTTTCTAATTTGAATGCACATTATGTTTCTTGCCTAATTGCGCTGTACAATACCCAGTGCTACGCTTAGCAGAAATGGAAGGCAACAATAACAGCAACAACAACGAGATTTCTTGAAATTTAGATAAAGGAATAGTCATTGAACTAGAAAAGATCAGACAAAAACATGACCGGAGAAGAACCTCTCCATGTGTGTTGTAATTAGGATGTCAAAACAAAGAGGGAATGTAAGAGAAAAATGCCAATCCCTCTACAAAGGCAAACCCATCAGAATAACATCAGAGGCTTCTAAAATCTGGGAAAGCATGGGATAATATATTTAAAGCCTTGAAAGTAAATAGTCACTAAGTTAGATTGCTATATCCAGAAAAGCAATCATTAAAAATTAATGGTGAAGTGAGGACTTTTAAAACAAACACAAATAAAACCATTCGTGACCACCAAGAATTACTGTGGAAAATGTGTAAGGAATCCTAAGCATAGAGGAGAAAAGAAGGTAGCCTCAATCGTGAGAGCACCGAAAACAGTTCATGAAAGGACTAGATGAACAAAGGCGATCTAAGAGAGAATTCAGCGTGTCAAACACTGTTCAGTCAACCCTTACCACTAATAGTTGAGAAAGGAAAGAAACAAAAAATATAAGCAACCAGAAAGTCATCAATAAAATGATAGGAATTACCATCTCTCAACAATAACCTTAACTGTAAATAACCTCAACTCAGCAACAAAGAGATGCAGATTGGTAGACTAGGTAAAACAATAGATTCCCCTGTCCGTCCTCTAGAAACACCCCTCACTGGTAAAGACACGGAGACTGAGAGTCAAAGGATGGAAGTCAACCTGTCAGGAGAATGCAAGGCATGAAACAAGCTGGCATAAGTCTCCTAACAGTTAAAAAAGTAGACTACAAACCCAAATTAGTCAGAAGAAATAATGTCCCTAAATATTAATGATGGGAACTGTTAATCAGGATACTCTAGCAATCATACATATATAAATAAATAAATAAATAAATAAATATAAAATACTACAGTATTAAATATATACAATATTATATATTTAAATAGATGATATACTATATTACATAATTATATATGTGATTGCTATAGCTTCTTGATATATATTTAAGTAAACATATTATATATATATAAATTTAGATATATATATAAACGTTGGGCTCCCAGTTTCATAAAAGAAACACTAATAGATGTAAAAGGTCAATTAGTGATCATAGTGGATGATTTCAACACCATACTCTCATCTCTAGAAAGGTCACCCAAATAAAGAAGGTGCTCACTGAGCTCAGGCCTGTCTCTAGACAAGTAGTCACAAGAGTGTGTGCCCTGGACCGGGTCTGGGTGACTTAATAAGAACTTCAAATCCATAAAGACCTCCTCCTGGTCTCCTTCTCTTGGGTGAGAACAGCCCAGCTACAACAGCTGTAATATTTAATGTCCTATTTAGGGAATAGGCTACAAATCTACAGGAAGAGGAACCCTGGAGCATGCACAAACTCCTGAGATCAAACAACACAGTACTGAATGATGAATGGGCCCATGAGAAAAATCAAGAAGGAAATAAAAATTCCTATACTCAAATGAAAATAATCTATAATAAGCAGAAATTAAAAATCTCCCAAATAAAAGGAGTCTGGGTCCAAATGGATTTGCTGATGAATTTTATCAGGCCTTCAAGGGATTAATACCAATGCTTCTCAAACTAAAAAATAGGAAAGGAAGAAACATTACCAAATTCATTAATGAAACTGGTATTACCCTGATACAAAAAATTAAGATTAACCAAAATATGAAAATTACAGACTAATTTCCCTGACAATATTAGATGCAAAAATTCTTAATACAACACTTTCAAATCAAATTCAAGAACACATCAGAAAGGTCATTACCATGATCAAGTTGAGTTTATCCCAGAAATTCAGGGATGACTTGGAATATAATAAATCAAAAAATATTATAAATTAAGTAAATAGGCTCATGGACATAAAGCACGTGGTCATCTTGGTAGATGCAGAAGAAGCTAGTGACAAATTCTAAAATCCCTTGATGTTAAAAGTCCTGAAGAAACATTGAATAAGAAGAACATATCTCAACATAGTAAAGGCTATATATGACAGATTTAGCTAACCTAATACTAAATGGGGAAAAACTGAAGGCATTTCCATTAAAATTGGGAACAAGACAAGTGTGCCCACTTTCCCACTCTTATTCAATATAGTCCTGAAGTATTAGAGTAATAAGGCAAGAAAATAGAAGGGATATAAATAAGAATGGAGAAAGCCAAAACATCTCTATTTGTAGCATACTATTCCACACATAAAAGACCCTAAATACTCCACCAGAAATCCCTTAGAATTGATAAACACTTTCAGCAAAGTGGCAGGATACAAAACTAACTCACAAAATTGGCCTTCTTATATACCAGTGAGAAACAAACTGAAAAAGAATTCAGGGAAGCAATAATATTCACACTATCCCCAAAACTATACTATTGGGATAAACTCAACCAATTAAAAGACCTTTATAATGAAAACTTGAAAACACTGGAGAAAGAAACAGAGTAAGACACTGTAAGATGGAAAGACTTCTTATGCTTCTGGCTTGGAAGATTCAATATTGTGATTACCAAAAGCAATGTATAGATATCTTTTCATCAATGCAATTTTGATGAAAATTCCTTTGTGATTATTCACAGAAATAGAAAAAACAATTTAAAAATTCATATGAAATTTAAAAGACCTTGGATAGCCAAAGCAATCCTGAGCAAAAGAAATACTGCTGGAGGTATCACCATTCCTGATTTCAAGTTATACAACAGAGCCATAGTAATAAAAACAGCATGGTGCTGGCTCAAAACCATACAACTACAGCTACTCCACTTTTTGACAAAGATGCCAAAGAATACATATGAGAGAAAAGCGGCATCTTCAAGAAATGGTGTTGGGAAAATTGGATATCTACATATAGAAGACTGGAACTTATTCCTGTTTCTCATCATACACAAACATGTATTCCAAGTGGATCAAGGACCTCAATGTAAGACCCAAAATGCTGAAACTGCTAGAGGAAATGTAGGGAAAATACTTCAAGGTATAGTTATAGGTAAGGACATTTAATATGGTTCTTATCTCTCAGGAAATCAGGTCAATAATCAATAAAGATCTTTTGTAAAGCTAAAAACTTTTGTATAGCCAAGGAAGCTGTCGATCATGTGAAGTGACAGCCTACAGAATGAAAGTATTTACCAGCTGTATGTTCAACAAAGGATTATGTGCTAGTTAGATTTCTATTGCTGTGACCAAAAGCAACCTGGGGAGAAAATAATTTATTTCAGCTTACAGTTGTAGTCCATCATGAAGGGAAGTCAGGACAGGAACTCAAGAAAGGAACCTTGAGGCAGGACTGAAGCAGAAGCCATGGAGGCACACTGCTTATTGGCTTTTTCCTCATGGAGTTCTCAGCCTTCTTTCTTATACAATCCAGACCCCCCCCCCCCCCCCCCCCCCCGCCGCTTACAGATGGCACCACCACAGTGAGATGGGCTTTCCCTCATCAACCAGTAATAAAGAAAATACCCCCACAGACTTGATACCCCCACAGACTTGCTTACAGGCCAGTCTGATAGAGGCAATTCCTAAACAGAGGTAGCAAGAATACATAAAAGAAACTCAAGAAAATAAGCATCAAGCAAACGATGGGCCATAGAACTGAACATAAAGTTCTCAAAAGAAGTAATGCAAGTTGCTAATAAACATTTCAGAAAGTTGAAGACTAGATAGTTATACCATTTTCTTTGTTGCAAAATTCAGAAAAGAAACTTACAAAACTGTTGTTCTGTGCAGGTTCCTCAAAAAGCTAAAAACAGAACTATCACATGACACATTTGTATCATTCACATAGCTGAAGGACTCCATATCTTCATGTAGAGATATTTATACATCCTTGTTCATTGCTCTTATGTAGCCAGACATTTTTGTCAGACTTTCTTTTTTACTGCCAGCCCCCAAATAATGACATGGAGACTTACTATTAATTATGAAAGCTTAGCTTTTAGCTTAGGCTTGTTCCCAACTAGCTCTTATAACTTAAATTAACATTAATCTTTTAATCTACATTCTGTTTCTATTAATCTACATTCTGCCACATGGCTAGTTATCTATCCTCCATGGTGTATGCCCAACTTCCTCAGTGTTTTGCACCTAGATTCTAACCCTGAATTCCTCTCTCCCCACCAGAAGTCCCACCTAACCTCTCCTGCCTAACTATTGGCTGTTCAGCTTTTTGTTAAACCAATCACAATTTGCAACCAACCCTCCTAATCAAACATCCATAACCACTGAATGACCAAAAACTGCCCAGCCTGCCTCTTGGGAATGTGGATGCTGTGTTCTTAAAATTACAATTGTCTGGGGATGATAGCATCTTTAGGGGACCCTGGAAAAATTGGGATAATAATCAAGTCCTGGGAGAGCTAGCTGTTTCCAGTCTCTGTGTAATAGGAAAATTCAGGGCTTATCTGAAGTCCTGGCTGGAGTAGTAGTTCTGTGAGGCTGAACCATCTCAGCTAGTCACTTTAAAGTTGTTTTGGATGTAGATTTTTGAGGAAACTGTAACAGAGGTATTATGAGAGGCTGGATCACCTGGGCTACTTGTCCTCATTGATGGTTTTCTGAAAGCACACAAACTTTTAAAGGTAACATACATTTCTGCATCAACACAAATATGGAATGTGTAGTGTGTACAAGTCAGTTAAAGATGGTTTTCTGTTCTATGTTTGAGCAGGTAAAAGACATTGGTCAACTTTATAAGTTTGATTGGACTGCATTACCAATCTGTAATATAAATCTCCATCCATGCCATATGAAAATTGGCATATAATAATAAGTCACGAGGACTCTGTAGACAACAAAATTTATCATGTCTCATTCAGTCTCAGAGCTGTTCCCATGTTGAGGATCAGCATATATGTCACCTGCCTTATAGTTTTTCTTGGTTTCTTTCTTCATGTCTATAACCAAGATTTTCAGGAGGTCTTTCCTGGCCAAATCTGATCTTTATTAATTTTGAAGGAATCCATAGCTTTTTGTTTCCTTTGGAAACAAAGGCATAACCTCTCCCCCAAGACAACACATTTTCTGACTTCCATTCTAAAGTTAAGATATTCTTAAAATATATAGGCTGGTTTAGCTCAGTAGTTTTTCCCACAATCCAATATCTTTCAGCAGCTGCTGGTTTTTGTTCATTAGCATTTTAAAATTTCAAGTCAACAAAGCACCATACAAGATCCAGATGCCCTGTGTATCTCCCGTCCATACATAGCTTATTCTTCTTATATTACTTTTTCTTTAAAGACTTTATTAAACTATTTTTTATATGACTGTCTATACCAATTTTCTTTTCTTTCTTTGGCACCTAAGCACATTTTTAAGTATACTGTATCTGTCCACATGTTTTCTTGGCCTTGACCTGGTCTTTCGTGGGGAGGGGACATCTGCAGCATTTCTCTAACCACATGAGTCAAACCTTAACCAGCTAGGCTACGCTCTGCTTGTCTCCACTTAGCACATGGTGCTGGATGCTGGCCCCACTACCCTGGGTTCTGTGAGAACCTAGCCTCGTGCCCGAGAGTAGCAGCAGACTGTTGTGAGTGCTTGTGATGAGACCTAGGCGGTGACTGTGGCCATAGTTCAGCTGGTGTGACTTCTCCATCTGTGTGGTTGTGGTGCTCATTGGATCACCAGATGTAGGAGGTCTTTCTCATCAGACTTTCTTTGGACAGCCAGCCCCCAAATAATGACATGGAGACTTATTAATTATGAAAGCTTGGCCTTTAGCTTAGGCATGTTCCCAACTAGCTCTTATAACTTGAATTAACCTGTTTTTATTAATCTACATTCTGCCATGTGGCTAGTTACCTATCCTCCATAATGTATGTCTAACTTCCTTAGTGTCTTGTTGGTGTCTCCTGCATGCCTAGATTCTAACCCTGAGTTCCTCTCTCCCCCCGGAAGTCCCGCCTAACCTCTCCTGCCTAGCTATTGGCTGTTCAGCTTTTTGTTAAACCAATCACAATGACACATCTTCACACAGTGTAAACAAATATCCTTTAACACTCCTTTTCACAATAGCTAGGAAATGAAATATGGTTATATAGTTATCTATTGATGATTGATAATAAATATATGGTGCGTCTCTGCAATGGAATTTTATTCAGCTGTAAAGGTGAATGAAATCGTGACATTTTCAGGTAAATGGATGAAACTGAAAACTGTTACACTAAGGGAGGTAATCTAAGCCCATCAACACAAACACCACAAACTCTCTATCATATGTGGCCCTTATCTTCAAAGTTTTGGATTGTATTTTACTTTGGAATGCCATCCATAGAGGTCAAGAATCTAGAAAGGGCCTTTAAGACAGGAAGAAGTCTTAAGAGGTGAGAGGAATCTGTAGAACATATGTCATATGGAAGTAGATGGGGGTTAAATGTTTAAGTGAGGATTGGGGTTGGGGAACAGGTGGGGAGTGTTTTAACCAAAACTTATGTAGGTATAAAAAACCCTTTAGAAACCCACTACTTTGTAAGCTAATTAAAAGTTACATTAAAAAAATAAGGGTATAAAAATAGGTATCCTGCATGGGTGGACAATGCTTCTTTTGTGAGACATAAAGGAAAATCTCAGTGCCAAGAACAGGATACCTCTCTGTGAATTATTGGGGTCAGAAAGGCTGAAAAATACCCTAAATAATATAGGCTATTGTTATTTCTCTTGGCCTCCCATTGTAACTAGATGTAAGATCCTATTGCTGAAGGCATACCACTGTAGATGTAACCAACCGTCTTATTAAATAAGAAATACAGAGCCAATGAGCCAATGTAAAGATAAAAGCCCAAGAGGTCAGAGCTAAGAGCCTTACCCGCCTGCTGCAGCTAGCCTCTTCAGCCAAGAAACCTCTCCGAAAGAGAGCTACTTCCTGTCTGTCTTTAAATAGACTTTCTGTTCTGCCTTCTCATTGGTTGTAAACCCAACCACGTGACTGCCTTGTCACTGCCTGTCTGTACAGACCTCCAGACACACATTGGAGCGTGTGTCTCCAATGCTGGCTGTATCCTTGAACACACAGAGATCTACCTAGCTCTGCCTACCAAGTGCTGGGATTAAAGGCGTGCGCCACCACCTCCGCTTTCGCTATGGCTTCGCTAATAGCTCTGACCCCTGGGCAACTTTATTTATTAACATACAAATCACATTTCAGTACAAATAAAATACCACTATACACCACATTTAGTTGCAAGACAGAGAAATGAAGCCATAACTGATGTGAAAAATTTCTCCCTGCTGGTAGCTTTTATAGTGCTGGAAGATGCTATGGGGGGGGGGGGGGGGGGGGGAGCAATCAATGGGGTTACCCAGGAGTGAATCCTTGATGCTACAATATTGACATGGCAGATGAGATGTGCCCACTGGAGCAAGAGTGGAATGAATGCTATAGGGATAACCAAAAGCTTTCTGGTTTGACTTGAGGCCTTCTCCAAAGAAGGTGGTTCATGTCTAGGATTGCAAACATGGTCAAAAGTTCATGACTTTGGAGGTCATAGGCTCTGGTGGGGAACTTACAATTACTGCTTTTCTAAATGAATGTGTGGTTAAACTGCCTTCTAAACATTTGTTTATACCCATAGGTTAGTGCTGTTATCAACCTTGTCCAGAGGAGCTTCTGCAGTGGACAGTAGTTAATGAAGAGACTCATAATGGTCAAAGTGCTGAGAATAAGTGATTGCTGAGTGCTCGTCCCAAAATGGGAATCTCTATCACCCCTCCTCCCAAGGCTCAGGGGTTATCATGGTAGAGGGGGCAGAAAGAATGGATTGGGAGGAGGGCCGTGACGTGAAATGGCCATTGAACTCATGAACTCACTGCAGCTACGGTTGCCTGCACAGGATCAAGCCAACCAGGTCAGTCAACATTGTACCAGGCAGCACTAATTGGACTCAGGAGGTTACCCAACCCCCCAAAAGAAGAAGCCATGAAGGTGGGAGGGGGTGTGTTGGAAAAGGTGTCTGGAGGGAGTGAGGACATGGGAGTGGACATTGTATACAAGTGTGTAATTGTCAACAAATAAAGATATTCTTAAAAAAAAATGATCCAGAATAACCAAAGCAATCCTAATAAGAAAAAGCAATCAATGGTGAAGGCATTATCTCACCTTATCTCAAATTACATTACAGAAACAAAGTAACAAAACCAGCATGGATCTGTCACAAAAACATAAATGTAAACAGTCCTAGGGTTTCAAGTGCTATGATAAGACCAACCATAATCAACTCGAGGAGGAAAGGGCTTATTTCATCTTGTAGCCTGTAGACCATCATTCAGGGAACTCAAGGCAGGACCCTACAGCAAGCACTGAAGCAGCAGCCATGGAGGAGCGCTCTTTCTGACTTGCTCCTCCTGGTTTACTCGGTTTGTGTTCTTAAACACCTCAGAGCCACTTACCCATGGTGATATCACCCACAGCGGGCTAGGCCCTCCGACATCAGTCATCAATCAAGAAAAGGAGACTTTTTCTCCACGAAAGTTCCCACCTTTCAGATGACGCTATCTTGTATCAAGTTGACAGAATGCACATAAACCAACCAGATAGACTAGTGTGCCCAGAATGAACCCATATAGCTATAGCCACCTAATTTTTGACAGGATGCTTCTTATCTGCTGCTCAGGCTTTCAGCTGCAAAGTGCAACCCAGCATGGCGATACTACACAGCGGCCCGTGCCTCTCACTCCTTCCTTTCCTACCTCCTTCTTCCTTCTCCTCCTTCTCCTCCTTCTTCCATTCCTCCCTTCCCCCTCCCCTCTATCCTCTTTAAACCCCCTCCCCCCCACAGATTCCATTTTGATTACTTTTTCTGAACAGCAAAACCACAATTCCCACATGCTCATTCTCACTGTGCTTTGAAGAAACTTTGCTCCCACGTGGTGTTACTCACTTTGCCTCTTGAATGGGCAGGTGTCATCATGTCCCTAAAATGGTTTAGCGCCAGGAGACCTGACTCCTTGGGGGCAGGGCCAGGGCTAGTCATGCAGACCCAAGGCTGGGGCACTCTGACTGGGCAGCCGCAGGGGTCGCTTTGTTAGGAGGGGGACGGTCACTGCTCAGAGTTAGAATGGCATGCTTGCCCCTCCAGGTTTGTTGTGGGGTGTTCAGGTGGGAAGAGCCTGTGCCTCACCTCAGCCAAGGTGGAGGGCCTGAGTCCACATTGCTGTGGCCAGGAGCAGTGTGGCCTTCTGTCACCCTCTGGGCAGCAGGATGGAGCTGACAGTGGTTCACAGGGCAGCTGCTGGCTCTGGGGCTGTCAGGAGCCTATCAGTCTCTTTGGGGGCTTGTCTTGACCCGAGTCCACACAGAGGATGGTTAGCGTCAGTGTCAGAGGTTAATGTAAGTACTTTTGCTGTGGAGATGAGTGTTTACACTGTCTATAAAGAACCCTTCCCACCCACAGCTTCCTCTTTGACTTCCTTCTCAACTCGGTTGATATTTCTGGAAAATCAGAAAAAGAAATTGTCACGTTGACTGAGGCAGGGACAGGGAAAGTCACAAACTCATTAGGGTTTTGCCCAGTGGGCTGTAAGGCTCTGTGCCTAGTCACAGGCTGGTACTGAGTAGCTGAGGTCCCGGGGAAGAGTGGCTACCTCAGGGGGGCAGGGGAGGAGGGACGGGCACAGAGATGGGACTGAGTTACAGTTCCTGAGTCGGGGGTATGCTCCCAGAGCCAGGCTGCTTGTCCACCTTCTGCAGTTGCTTTTGGCAGGCGTACCGTGTACTGGATGACAGAAAGAACAGAGTGCTTCCTGCCCTCCCTTCCCTCCCTGCAGTTGCTTGGAGCTCCACCATTGTACTGGAGGCCTTCCAGCATGGACCCTTTCCTCCCTCCCTTAGGTTGTCTTTGTAATTAATGCTCCCTCTGCGTCTGAACAGCAGAAAGCAGCTGGGATCAACTCTGGACATCCCCACCTCCGCTGGGCTTCTGGGTCCTTGGGTATCATCAGCTTCCTTAGTGAGCTCCTGGGCTCCTTGGAAGGGAGGGCGATGGGAGAACTGGAGCCCTTCATCCCAGAAGGGCTGGTAGAGTTGATGTCTTTGGGAAACCGAGAGAAAGAGTCCACATTCTGTTATAATTTACAAATTCAGGATGAGGGGAGAGAGACAACTAGCTTGTGGTGAAGAGGAGGCTGAGGATCCAAGCCAGGGGGCTCTAGGCTGCAAAAGGGATGATCCACCAACAGGCCCCTATTCTGTGTCAACAGGAAGGGACTGGAGATGAAGAAGAAAGATATGAAAACTTGTTCTGGGGCAGAGACGTGAGGGCGTGGCACCCACACCTGGAACACAGGAGGTCACACTGCCTCTGAAGCTATCCTGTGGAGAGGGGTCCAGCTAGACTTCTGGAGTCTGAGCTGGAGGGAGCCGCACTGGCCTGGGCTTCTCCCCTGAGGAAGGAGAGTTGTTAGTGTGTGTGCCTCTTCTGGGCTGGGGGCTCCTTTCCAAGCAAATTGTCACTAAGCAGAGGCCTCTGGGAGTCCTGGGTGTGCCTTAAAACCGTGCATGGCGTTTTATCGCCAGTTTTCATTTAAAATATGAAAAGAGTTGGTTTTGTGATGAGAGGAATAGTGTGGGGGAAACTCTTTATCATTCATGGGCATTGCCTGAGATGCTGCCTGGCCCTGGGGACCTCAGGTGAAACCTTGTTTCCTAATGGTTCTTGGCAGAACCCTGGAAAACAGGGGGTGATCACCGATTGGGAGCGTTGAACCAGCTCAGGAGTGTGTGTGTGTACTGTGGAGTAGGATGCAGGTTCAGAAAAACAAATTTGACTGTTGTATGGGAGGAGTCTTTAATTTCCAGTGAGCTAAGATCCTCATCAGCCAGATTCAGGAAACCAAATGAAATCCTTATCTTTAAAAGGGACAAACAGTTTCTAGAACTAAAAGATTCTATGCGAATACAACGTGGTTATGCCAAGCATTTGACAAGCTCTCTGTCACCGAACCACATTCCTAGCTACATGTCACATTTAAGAGCCTGGAAGAAGACCCACAACCTGATGAACAAGTGGCCTAATAAAATGATATGAGACAGTCCTCAGAAGAAGAAATGCAGATGGCCGGTAAACATATTAAAATCACTCGACCTCAGTAAGCTTTGGGGAAATGCAAACCAGGACTACACTGAGAGTCCACCTCCTCACCCCAGAAAGAAAGTCAGCCATTAAGAAGACAAATAGCAGGGCTGGAGAGACAGCTCAGCAGTAAACAACTTGTTACTCTTCCAAAGGACCCGGGTTCGATTATCAGCGCCCACATTGTGGCTCGCAACCATTTCTAACTCCAGTTCCAGGGGATCGAATGCGCTTCTTCAGTGTCTGTGGGCACTGTACACACACACATGGTGCATCGACATGCAGGTAAAGTACCCATATATACATTTAAAAAAATATGACAATCACATCTGGCGAGGATGTGGACAAGAGGGGATCCTTATACACTGCTAGCCGGCTTGTAGCCTAGCCCGGCTGTGTAGACTAGTCAGTATGGAGGGCTCTGAAAAAAACTGAAAGTAGGGCTTGTATATGCTCCAGCTACATCACCGCTAGGTGTTTACCAGAAGGCCCCCACATGGACGTATCCTAGAGAGACTTGCCACCGGTGTCTATTACAGCACGTCTCACCTTAGCTAAGCTATGGAACCCAACCAGGCGTCTAACAACAGATGAACAGATAAAGAAAATGCGGTGTCTATACGCGATGGTTTTTTTTTGTCTAGCCATAAGGAATGACAAAATGATGTCATTGGCCGGAAAATGGCTGTAACTGAAGATAATCATATTTGTGATCCCTAGATTTTATAGAGATGCATAAATTACATATATATGTGTCACGGAAGTGGAAGCGAAACTGTCTGGGGAACAAAGGGGACTGACTAGAGAGTTCCCTCTGAGTCACAGGGTGGGGGTGGGGGAAATGCTCAACCTACGATATATGCTCGCATGAAAATTTGAAAAATAAAGGAAACAAAATAGTAAGATCTCATGATCTGAACGGTCATGAAGGCTTTGACTGTTATATTAAAAGAAAAAAAAACCCCAGCCAATTATGAACTTTCAGTGAATTTCATGCAATTTAGTGGACTGTATAGCGCACATTTGTGAAATAGGAACTGTTGAATGAACAGAGCTCTTCGGCTTCATTTTAAATAGATAGCTTTGGTGACAAAATGGAGAATTTCCCATTTCTGGATGCTATTTAGCAGGAGAAATGTATTAAAGGGAGTCTATAAGGCATTTAGAAATTGCTCTTGCTGGAAAGCATTGGCTCCTCACTCAGGCCTGTAAGGCGCCTCAGAGCAGAGTGAAAGCCTGCCATTCCTGCCTCCATTTTTGCATTAGTCTTTTTCCCTCTGCTTCAAACTTTGGGTCAGACTCCATGCTTAACTCTGCACAGAGCCATGCTGATTACCCAAGATCATCTGTCTGAGCAGGCAGACGATGCACAGCTACAATTCTAGACATGGAGGCTGAGGCTGGAGAATCACCTCAAGACTGAAGGAGCAAAGACAAGAGCCATCAAACCATCTTGCTGTCAACTTTTACAAGTTCACACCCCCATCAAGATCCAAAATCTATATACATCTGGGATTCCAGGAACAGCAGAACCTGCAAAGAGATCACCTCATTGTAGTTTTTTTTTTTTTAACTCTTTGCTCTTTGCGGGCCCGCCACTCAGCTCCCAAATAAATACAGACTTATTCTTACTTTTATGAATGCCTGGCCTTAGCTTGGCTTGTTTCTAGCCAGCTTTGCTAACTTACATTATTCCGTCTACCTTTTTGCCTTTGGGCTTTTACTTTTCTTTATTCTATATCTCTTTCTTTCCTTCTTACTCCCTGACTGGCTGTGTGGCTCAGTGGCTGACCCCTGGTGTCCTCCCTTTCTTGCTCTCTCTCTCCCCCTCCTAATTATCCTCTCTGCCTGCCAGGCCCACCTATTTCTCTCTCCTGCCTCACTATTGGCCATTCAGCTCTTTATTAGACCATCAGGTGTTTTAGACAGGCAAAGTAACACAGCTTCACAGAGTTAAACAAATGCAACATAAAAAAATTCAACACATCTTTGCATCATTAAGCAAATATTCCACAGCATAAAAGATACAGCACATCTTAGATTAATATTCCATAACACCTCATGATGAGATTGCCCAAATAGGAGCAATCATCTCATGGGGAACAAGATTGTTCCCTTGAGCCATAAGGACTTTTTTGGGACACATTGCTGAGTCAGAACCTAGAGAATGAGCAACTGGAACACACTTTGGCCAAGATGGCTTACTTATGCATGCTTCTCATCCCTGCCTCAATTCTTTCTCTCTTTAAAGTTAAAACTCATGCCAGCACTGTGAAGGCAGGCTGCAGAGCTTTGTGCCTTCTTCAAATAGCTGTTTTGTTTGCTTTCTTTGGGGTAAGTGGCTGACTCTGGTATGTTGAACAGGGGCCAGGTTTCGGGTCTTGAACTCTAGTTACGAACAAAACTGTTTTCAAGGCATTGGGCCTGAAAGATTGAAAAAGGAAAACGAAAGACCAGAGACTCCTGCCTGCATTGCAGCCAACACCTAGGCTTCCGTCAGGACTTGTTCTACCTGAAACCATGCATAGATCAATTCTGGGCTTCCTCCACAACGCTACTATGTACCCAGACTTCCCATGTTCTCCTCCAAAAAACCACACCTACTCCAATAAGGCCATACCTCCAAAGATGCCACTCCCTATGAGTCAATGGGGACCATTTTCATTCAGACCACCACATCCCTATTCATACCTTTTCCACGATCCAGAAGATTTAGCTTTGGTCTTTCAAGCAGTATACCAGCCTAATCTGGTTTTCCACGTCTTCATTGCAAAGGAGCTCTGGGCTTGGGGCAGGATCCTCTCCCTACCTGTCCCCCAAACCACAGGACTCTACCATGCCATATTCAGCCTTCCCACCCAGACATATCTACTCACAAGCTCCACGATGGGAACAGGAAGCACGTACTGGACACCAGCCTCTGTCCACTTGACTTCATCCACCATGCCATCTCCAACCTCTAGGCCCAACCTGCCCCCACATTTTCTCTTTTGCCCCAACTTTTTTGTCCATAAGACTCTAACAAAGGAAGTCCACACCCATGCACTAGGCAGGGTGGCATCCTAGCACCTTGGAGGCAAAGGCAGGCAGATCTCTGTGAGTTCAAGGCCAGTCTGGTCTACTTAGTGAATTCCAGGACATCCAGAGCTACATAGGGAGACCCTATCTCAAAACAAACAAACAAACAAACAACCTTTAATTTGTTGACTATAGATCACGTGACTTGTTGCTCTTCATAGATTGCTTTCTCCTTCTCTTCTCTACCTTTTGTAGGGAATGGAGGCTGTTAGTTCCTGTTTAGACAACATGGTGGTGATATGGATATACAGTATGAATCAGCCAAAACATGGCTGACTCTGGACATTCTGGGAACCCCCAAAGTAAACAGTGATGCAATTTGTTGTTATAACTATTCAGGTCAGAGTACCACTTTTGTATGGATTCTGTATAAAAATGACCTGTGGTAAGACACCAAATGACCTGTGGTAAGACACCGGAGACCTCAGCTTCCGCCTTTGACAGTAAGTTTACGTGTTTGTTGGTAAGTCTATGTGCTTACCACCACGAGTCCTGTGTGCTACCTGCTGTGTGCAACCCATGTGTGCCTGCCTGTGCCTGGGTGCCTGTGGGTAGCTGCCTGTCTAGAAGCCTTTGCTTGAAGCAAATAATGTATGTTTTATCTGTCTACATGTCTTCAAACATCTCTTTAACCTCCTAGGCTACTGTGACCCCCTTCCTTTCCTGGAATTGGAGCATGGACCTCACATCTTTCTTCCTGTCTTCCTGTGTTCTCCTCTTTTCCCATAAACTCACATTTTTTGGTGTCTGCTTTTTTAGATAAAAATGGCTAAAACAATGATCAACAAGATCAGAGGTCAAGAGAAAGTATGACGGGAATGAAAGGGGAAAAACACTTCAGGAATGGAGAGAGCTATCAGAATATAGAGGGCATATTTATTCACAAATTGTTCACAGAGTATGAGGAGAAACAAAGATGGTGTCATTCTCCTTTCTCTGCCAGGGTGGCTGGCAAAACCCAAGATATCTCAGAGTTCTCTGAGGGTGCTTGTCTTAGTCAGTACTCTATTGCTGTGAAGACACCAGGCCCACAGCAACTCTTATGAAGGAAAGCATTTAATTGAGGCTTGCTTACAGTTTCAGAGGTTTAGTCCATTATCCTCATGGCAGGGAGCATGGTAGACATGGTGCTGGAGAAGTAGCTGAGAGTTCCATATCCAGCAGCAGAAGGAGAGACTCACTGGGCATGGCTTGAGCTTTTGAAACTCCAAAACCCACTCCTGGTGACAGACATCCTTCCTCCAATAAGGCCACACCTCCTAGGATCCCTCTCAAATAGTGCCACTCCTTGATGACCAAGCATTCAAATGTATGAGCCTTATTCAAACCACCACAGTGCTTTTGGCCAAAGGATGGCTCAAGAGCATTGAGTGTAATCCTTGTGAACATGTCCTGTGGAGTTTGGCAGAGAGTAGCCAGATCTGCTTCATTAGTCTCTGCCAAGACCTATGGGTCCTCAGCTCTCAGTATGATCCCTGCACTAAAGGATCAGCACCATCTGGAAGCTTATTAGAGATGCAGAATCTTGGGCTTTCCCTAGGCCCAGACAGTGAGCACCTGCATGTCCAGAAGGTTCTCAGGTGATCATGAGCACACGGAGATCTGGAGCCCTAACTCTTGGTGAACACAATTTTCTCTCATTCTCCCTCAGGGGAAAGAAAGAGCAGGGTGCTCCTGAGTTTCTTGGGAGGCATGTAGAATCCAATGCTGCTTTCTTCCTCCTTGTTCATTCACAATTACACAGTACTTTCTACAGTCGAAGATGCATTATCCAGTCCTCGGTGCTCCTGATCTTGACTTTGTGGGGTTCCTTTTGCCAGGTTAGGAAAGGCCTGGGGTATGGGGTATTCACTTGACTTGGGTGGTTAGCTGTTGAGCAGGAAAGGAGTTACACTAATATCAGGTGCGGACCTTAAGTCCTAGACAAATTAAAAGTTTGCGAAATGCAGCTCTGCTGTAAGGAGTTCATCATGAGGCCATTGTCCAAAGAGTGGGTGCTTCCCATGTGGTAGAGCAGCACAGAGGGCCACCGGGGTGACACCATGCACCTCGAGAGCATGGTTTCCGGCTACAGTCGAGCAGTCCGAATCGAGAGGCAGCAGCAGCCATGGAAACTGAAGCTCACTGAGGAAGCCAGGAGATAGGACTTTCCCTAGGTCAAGAGCAGCTTATCATTAAACTAAAAAGATACCCTGTGCAGCACTTAGTCTAGTGATGGGTGGGAGCCAAGTAGGGCCCCAAGTCCTGGGCACTCGGTGCAAAGAGCTCTGGATGCACTTAAGTCTCACTGCAGTGCACCTTCTCCCCCCAAGGAGAGTGCTGGGGTGCACTAGCTGAGGCAGGAGCTGGGAGATTTGTGGATTCATCTGTGAGGTTCTGAGGAGGGCAACTTCTGCAGCCAGGAGCTAGGGTGTTTGCCAGCGTCACCTGAGAGTAGATAACAGGAGACCCCTGGAGGACACAGCATCAGGGTAAGGGCAGAGCCGGCAGCCCGCAGGGGAAGCCACAGCCGTCAGAAGACTCACTGGATTTGTGGAGACCCTGAGTTCAGAGGCCACTGTAGAAAGAAAAGGAGAATTAAAAAGTAGGTGCCACTTGGGGGGGTCTCAGTGTCCTGTTCAGTGAGGTCACCCTCCACCCTCCTTCCTTTCCCTGACCAGCCTCCTTAACAGCGCCTCATCATGCTGCCAAGGGCTGACGAGGGAAGGAAACTTGTTTTCCATCCTGTGAGTTGTTCGATCTTAGATTTGCGCCACACATTGTGAAGAGGCAGAGGTGCCATGCCTGAGCCCTGGGTCTGCTTGGTACCACTGTGGCCAGGGGCACATCACTCAGCTTCTCTGGCCTCTGTCTCTTATCTGTATGATGGGAGCCATCTTACTATCTACTTATAGGATTACTGCGAAGATGTGTGTGTTTACATGTCGGTGTGTGCATGCCATGTACATATCTGTACAATGTCACACATCTTCCCGTGTGGACAGTGTCTTTGTTCTCCTCCACTGTCTTCATTATATATGTGTAGTCATTCACACAGTATAGTTCTAGGGGGAAAAGTGTGGCCTGAGGAAGTAGATGTCCAGCAGGGGAGTGCAGAACAGCTGTGGCAATGGCTGCATGCTGGCAGTCTTGCTATACCACCCATAAACCTCCACTCCTACAAGCGACGAGGGAGCCTAGCTTGCTTTCTACCAGGACAAGGAAAAGGGGGAGGACCAAGTCCTTGAGCAGGCTTTTCTTAAGTCTGCTTTATAAAAAGTGCTGTGTGGTTTTATCCACTGTGTTTCTAACTTTCGTATAAAGTCAAACACACTTTGCATCTAATTTCTATTCTGCAAGACTCCTTTAATACCTATGAGATCACTTAACCTTACAACCCCCTTTGAGGAAAGCATTATTGTCCCCACTTTGTAGATGGTAAAACTGAGACATAAAGACCTTAAATTACTGGCCTGAGGTCATATAACTAGTAAATCACCAAAAAGGATGTTTCCGGGGCCAAATTCAATAGTTTCAGGAAGGCTGGCTGCTCAGGCAACGTAACAGTAGCACACACTGAGCAGTTTTCGTGTACTGGGTTCATTTCTAAGGTCTGTAAGTAAATACACACTTTCCCCCTTAGGACTACACTGCGTGAGTGACTACAGCACGTATAATGAAGACAGTGGAGGAGAACAAAGACACTGTCCCCACAGGAAGGTGACAGACATTGTACAGACCCAGACCAGGTAAAATGCTGAACCCTTAGTCCCAGCTCTCAAGAGTCAGAGACAGGTGGATATCAGTGAGTCTGAGGCCCGCCTCATAAATATAGCCAAGTTCTAGGCAAGCCAAGTCTATGTAGAGAGAGCCCATGAAAACAAAAACAAAACCCCTCAACATTGCGATTGGCAACTGATGATTAAAAAGAAGAAGACAGCGAGCGAAAGAGAGGGGGATAGAGGAGGGACTGGAGGGGAGGGAGCAGCAGCTCTTGATCCAAAGGCATCATACACGTGTGTGTATTTAATACAACATTTTAAAAAGAAAATATATTTAAATGATTGAATACAAGTGAATAATAAAGAAAAAGAGGAAAAAGAAAGAAAAGAAAACCTGGCCATGGTTAGGTCTCAAGGAAAAGTGGGACCAATAGCTAACTGAGGTGCCTATTTAACATCTCAAAGCAGACTCCAGGGGCCAGTCTCCCTTAGTCCCTGCTCACAAGTACTTGTTACAGTCTTCCTGGCTGGCATAGCCCACCCCTACCCTCTCCAGCCCCTGAGCCTTGCTTCCCTGCCCCCAGCTTCTCTTTTCTCCTATATAACCCAGCCATTTTGGCGGTGTGCCCTCCTGGCTCCTGGCTGCTCTGCTCCTGCATCTCTCTTGGTCTGCTTACCCCCTCCACTCTTGCTCTCCCCTCTCTCCTCTCATGGCCAGGTTTAGTCTGCTGGCCATGTTAAGTCTGGAATCTTCCAAATGCCTCTGGCTGTTCTCTCCCTCATATCTACAATAAAAACCTTCTCCTCAACCACACCTGGGAGCAGTCGTGTCCTTGTTCTTCACTCATCTGGTGCTGAAACCAGAGTGGCATATATGAGCTCCAAGGGACTCGGCCTTTCCGAACCAAGTTGTTGATGTGACTCGCCTCAGGTCTGTACGGATCATTTGTTTCTGCTGCCACCCACCAAATTTGACTCCAATTCTGGAGTCTGCCTCTTCAGCTGCTTCTCCTCTCCACCTGCTCTACCCATCTGCCTCCCCTCACCTACTGGTGAGGACACCAAATCTCTTTGTGTCTCTGGCTCCTGCAGCCTCTATGCCTCCTGGACACTTGTCCTCTGGCCCCTGGAGCCTACCACGCCTTACCTGGGTGTATCTCTTCATCTCTCTGGCCTGCCACACCCATGTGGGCATCTCTCTACCAAAGACCCACTCCCTTCTCCCAAACGCCTCTTCCAGTCTGCCTCTTCAGCTGCTTTCTCTTCTCCTCCTCAACTGGTTAAGTGTCACCCCGGAGCTGCCTGCTTTTTTTTAATTACAACAAAAACCACCCAGGATGCTCCTCTTGCTCATCTGGGCCCCTATCATGTGGAAAGGGACGCCTCTTCTCTGTGATTTGGGACAGTTCTCTCAGACAAGTCTCTCAGTCTCTTGAGGATGCTCCACATTGTAATTCTTGTTTGTCACCACAACACTTAACCCTTCTCTACTCCCTTTGTTCTCAGCTCCTTCCTGGAGTTTCCTTGCCTCCCCACTCTGTAGGGATAGACCTGCAGCTTCTCCATGCCCTCCTGGGCCTGTGACACTTTCCTCATCTTCTCTCTCTCAGAGCTTCCTAGCGCCCCCCCTCAGCCCCCCAGGAGCTACAATCCTGCAGCTTCTTCCTCAAGCCCCTCTCTCTGTCCCTTCTCTCTCAGCCCCCTCCTGAAAGTCCCACAGCTTCTTTTCACCCTCCTGGGCCTTGTATGACCCTTTTTCTTTTCCTCCCCAGACTCAGAGATTTCATTAAAACCTCACTGTCTTACTACAAATGGCTCGGCCTCTGTACAGCTCAGTCAGTGGCTAAAGGTGGCACACACGATTTTCAATTCTCTCCTATGGTAGCAGCTTCTACCGTAGGCACACAAACAAATGATCCCCAAATCTCTTATATCTGACTTTCTCTGCTCTATACTTCCAAAAGTCTCTTATCTCTAAGGTTTTTCTACTTTCCACTCTTAAAACACCTTTATCTTTATTATTTCTTTGCTCTGAAAAAACAAAAACAAAAATAAATAAGCAAACAAACAAACAAAAAACCCAAAACAAACCCAAAACCCTCTTAAGACTATGCTGTAAACTATCTTAGGGTTTGTAAGTTCATTGGGTATGGTTAAAAATCTGTAACACAATTTTAGCTTAAAACTTGTAAAAAAAGGTTTATAGTTTAAAAAAAACTATACCTGGGTAATCTCATTTTGCGACAACATACTATATATGTGACTGAACTCTTGTTTGGAATATTCTGTGTATGTATCTAGGATTCAACGTTTGTTTAAAAAATAGGTCTACTAGAAAATAGATGTTTTAAAATAGCAACCATGTGGCTGGCAGCCATCTTTACTAAGGTTAAAAAAGAGTACATGCAATGTAACTTCACCGCCATCTTGGTTTAGATGACCACATGGTATAAAGCAACAATTATAAAACTTCTCAGTCCTATAGATTTTCATTTATCATTGTTTCTCCCTTTTATTTTTTTATTTTTTTTAAATATTTGTTTATTATGTATGCAGTGTTCTGCCTGCAGGCCAGAAGAAGGCGCCAGATCTCATTACAGATGGTTGCTAGGACTTGAACTCTGGACCTCTGGAAGAGCAGCCAGTGCTCTTAACCTCTGAGCCATTTCTCCAGCCCTGTTTCTCCCTTTTAGACTGAGGAGGCAACATCAGGTCTCCAAAATATTTTGGATTAGGATGGATTTTTATGTGATAATAAATTCCTAAGGTTATTCCTAAATAAATTCTTATAGGTCTATTCAGGTGAACAGAAATTGACTTAGAGATGTATGTTTAGCCACTTATGTCTTTGCTAACTGCTCAACATTAGGCTTCTGAAAAATTTTAAATAAGGAACAATATTTGTTTGATAAATAAGGTTTATAAATTCCTAAGGTCTACTCAGGTTAATGGTCAGTAATTGACTTGAAGATTTGTGTCTAGCCTGTCTTTGCTAACTTTTCTAAGCTTTAGCTATTTGGATCAACTGAGTCATACAAGAAACTGTGATATTCTGTAATGGTGCACTATGAAAGGATGAAAAAAAAAAAAAGATTTCCGGTTTTGTAAAGTTTCCAGTCTCTCAATGGACTACATTTATGGCTTAAGGTTTTATTTGTTGCTAAAGGATCTTCAATTAAATCTTCAACTCAAATTTCTAAGGCTCAGACTTAACAGAGATAAAGCTGTGAAATCCTGATCTTATAAAGCCATTAACTTGTAAACTGTTAAAGGTAGTTAAGACGTGCAAGTTAATGCTCAGCCATCTTGTAAATGATCAAAAATTTAATGTACTCCTTAATGTACAATGCTCATAAGCTATGCTAAGTACAAATGTAATTCATTTACAAGGACAAACTTTATTTAGTATCCTGCATTTGTTTTCAAGGTTAAGCCTAAAACTAGTAACTAAAAACACGTAAATTTTGTTTAGCTCAGGTATCCTTAATAAATAATGGTCCTCAGGTTCCTCAGAGATCTGCTGAATATGGCATTTAAACTGTTTAATAGAAAAATCTTCCCATAATGGACAGAAATGCCAGCTTCTAGGTCTCCAAAGAAGATGAAGGGGCACAGATGACTTCACCTGGATTGGTGTAACTCTAACCACTTGGAAAAACTGCCCCATGCCTCGTCTGCTGCCAGGGCTCTGTCTGAACTGTGGACACTGTTGGGTTGACTGCTTTACTCTGCCTTGCCAAAGTGGGTCAGTTTTTCCAAATTCCTTCTCCACAGGAAAATCTCTCAGATTTTCTGGGTCTGGCAGCCAAAGGCCAATGCTGTTCGATGCAGCAGCCAAAGATGGAATGTTGTCTGTCCTGTGTGACGGCCAAAGACCAACTACTTCTACCCCCAACAAAGACAACACCACAGGAGCCTAGGATAACCATCCAGGTAACAGTAAGTCTCTGTCATTTTACTTGATATGTAAACCATTTGGATTATATTTCCTGCTATAATTTATCCTTTGCAGATCTCTGATGGTATTGATGGCTAACTGTAGCTTTATGTTAACAGCGACAGGCACCCAGCTCCTCCCCGTAAGGCTGCAGCTGCCTGTTCAATTCATTTCATATATAAAATCAGGCAACAGACCTCACTTGTTTCTAGAGCTACTAGGTTTCCTGCTGAGAAAGGCAGGCACAGACACAGTTTACTTTGCTGGCAGACCTCGCACTGGTAGAGATACACTCACAACAGGTTTCAGTGTAACTTTTTACTATTTCTTTACTTAAAGGAACTTGCTTTGCAATGACTGCTCTCAGGAACCAACCACCTGTGTCTCATGGTAAACGACTAGATGAAAAGAAAAAGTTCAAAGTTTATGTAACTTCTGAGGGTCTAAGGAAGTAATTTAGGGTATGAAAATGCAAGGTGTGAGGATGTAAAAGCTTAAGTTGTGAGGGTCTAAGAAAGTAATTTAAGAGCCGGGCGGTGGTGGCGCACGCCTTTAATTGCAGAGGCAGGTGGATCTTTGTGAGTTCGAAGCCAGCCTGGTCTACAGAGCAAGATCCAGGAAAGGCGCAAAGCTACACATAGAAACCCTGTCTCGAAAAACAAAACAAAACAAAACAAAAAAAAAAAAAAACAAAAAAAAAAAAAAAAGAAATTAATTTAAGGTGTATAAGTCCAAATTATAAAGGCACGAGAAAGTGATTTAAAGTAATGACGGATGTTTCTGATTTCTTTCCCTCTCTATGCTGTTGTTATACTAAGACTTCTAAAGTTCAGAGTTTTAATATTAATCAGTGGAGTTCTGATACAATGTTAATCTAGGCCCTGGTAAAGCACTGCTACTATTACCATAGTCACAAGCTCAAAATTTAAAATTTCCTTTGGTTGTCTTCTAACTATAGACTGAAAAGTGCTTCTCAATCATGCTAAAAACATCTCCTGTCCAATCTATATATCCAGGTTCCTGCATATAGAGGAAAAATGTTAATGCTTTTAACCCAGAATCATATCTTTGGGTCCCCAAACTTTTACTCTAACTCAAAGGTGTGAGTCTACTGCTTTTTCTACAATGTAAATTTCAGAACAGATTACAAACAGTGGGAATGCTAACATATCTAAAACTTTTATCTTTTTGTAAACTTAAAATATTCCTATAAGCTTCAGGAAGTCATGACTTGTATCCACCTATTACAAGTCAAAGGTTATGGACTCCAGATAAGTACTCCTTTTCATCAACAGACTATTTCCCCACCTACTGCCTACACCTGAGGGTGGGCTCCCCATTTCCTTGGCCTTGGGGTTCCTCCCCTTCTTCAATTACCAGGACTAGAGTCTAGACGTTTCAAGTGTACACCCAAGATAAAAATTTTCCCCTAAGTTCCTTAACTTTACCTTCGGTCCCTAGCCTATACCTGTCCCAGCAGATTTCCAATCAGCTGAAGAGTGCAGACTGCTCCAAAACTCCCTGAAACACTCCAGCCCCAGATGTTCCTTGGAACCTGCATCCTAGACTGTTCCAAAGCAGCCTGTACTTCATTAGCCCCAGGTGGTCCCTCAGAACCTGGGTAACAAGCAAGGGGGTGGAGGGGAGAAACAGCTGTCTCCCAGCCTTCATGCCTCTCTTCCTTCCTGGCTCTGACCAACATTCCAGCCTTCCTGGGTCCCAACAATGACACCCCTATTTCACAGCATGAAGTAGTTATGGAAGAGATGATGTCACCCCTTATCATCAACAAAAAGCTGGAATGTTAAGTTTCAAAAAAACTCAGGACAAATGGCTAACTGAGGTGCCCATTTAACGTGTCAAAGTGGACTCTGGCTGCCAGTCTCCCTTAGTCCCTACTCACAAGTTCTGTTATAGAGTCCTCCTGGCTGGCACAGCCAACCCCTACCCAGCCCCTGGGTTTTGCTTCCCTTCCCCTGGCTTCTCTTTTCTCTTATATAACACAGCTATTCTGGCGATGTGCCCTCTTGGCTCCTGACTGGCTCTGCTCCTGGATCTCTCTTGGTGGGAATTGTCCTTCCCCAATGACCACCCCTCCCCATGGCCCAGTTCAGTCTGTTGGCCATGTTCAGTCTAGACTCTTCCAGATGCCTCTGGCTGTTCTCTCTCTCTCTCTCTCTCTCTCTCTCTCTCTCTCTCTCTCTCTCTCGTATCTGCAATAAACCCTCTCTCTCTTCAACCATACCTTGGAGCAGACATGTCCTCATTTTTCATTCAGCCATCTGGCACTTTGGTGTTCGGTTTTCAGTCTTCTGAACTGTAACAAATATTTGTTATTTCAGCTGCCCAATCTACAGTGCTCTGTTTTAGCTGCCCAAACTAGGAAAGCAGGGATGGTCATCCTATTCTACCTTGTAGGTTCTGACACAGAAGCTCAGAGGGGACTACATGAAGATTTTTATAACTCAGTTATCCTGAGCTCATCCATGGGCGATGGGGAAGGCAGTACTGTATGGTAGCTTTGGATTAGCTCCCAACAATGTAGATGCAAGTTAAGAAATCCTAGCATCCTGGTGAGGAGAGGCCCTGTGCCTGGCTGGCCCAGACCTGCTGAGGAGGTGGAGGCTGAGCAATAGTAAAGGATCAAGACTTCCCTAGATTTTACCTGCATGTTTACAATTCTGTTGGGTTTTCCGAACTTCTGTGTAAATCACTTCTTCTTTAGGGTCTGTTTAGGAAGAAGTTAAATTCTCAGAGGATAAGGTACCTGCCTCTTTTCTCAGCTACTTCCCCCCTCCCTGGGCCAGCTTGTTCTCTGGAAGGATTATAGCCCCCCCAGGCTTTACCATCTTTCTGACCCTGTTCTAATATGCACCCTGTGATTTCTGCCAAATCAGAGACTGGAGGGCCCTTGTCCTCACCGTTGCTGTGTACTGGTTGCAGTTCTAAACAGGCTGGTACGTTGTAATAGGTGGGCTCCTGGGGTTCTGAAGATGAAGGGTCCCTGTAAGATATAGAAACACTGATGTTTTCCAGGAAGTGAGAGAGGGGATGACCATTCCTTTTAAGGAGTTTTCAGTCAATATTATTCCTTTTCCTAGGTTTATGGCCACATGGTATGCAAGAGGTGCCATGCTAATGCTTAGAAATATTTAGTTCTGCTTTGTTCCCATTTTATATGTGTAAGCAACAGGTGTTCTATAAAGCTAAGCAGCCTGCCAACACCACTAAACTGGAAAGGGTGAGAGCCAAGACTTAAACCAGCCCTGAGACCCTTCTCAGAGACCCTTCTCAGAGATGTCAGTCCCAGAGAAACAAAGATCAGATAGGCCGCAAGGAACTCTGGTGGTTTGCACATGGTCTCCATGGGAGGCCCAATGACAGTTTGTGAACTGTCTTTGGATGACTCTTAAAGCGAGCCTTCGGGATACAAGATGGTGGCCACGTCTTCACAGACACCACTTGTTGACAGAGTGACTTCTCGAGGTGGGTGAGGTATGTGGCTCCGTCTTCTTGGCTGTCATTGGGATGGATTTTGATTAGGCTGGCCATGCCCAGGGATTTCTAGGCTAATTAAGCTACGTCATCTCAGGATATGGATGGATTCAATGTCTATGTGGTAGGAGAAAAGGAACTCAAATAGCACTTCTATGTTAACGTGAAAGAAGCCAAGTGTACAGAGAAGGACCGGAAGGCATCATCTAACAAACGGAAGAGAATGTGCGTGAAACAAAGCCCAGGATGTACAAATGGGAGGGAGGGGGTTATAAAGACTGTGTACCACATGGTCGGCTGTCTTTTGGGCTCTCTTCTCAGACCACTGGCCTAATTCCATTCTTGGGTGTGATATTTCTTTTTTTTAAATACACAATTTCTATTCCATGCTGCTCAACTTAAAAGGCTTGACTTTTTCTCCATCTTTCCTCATTGGTGCCACCAGGATTTTCGCCTGACTTGTCTATGTTTTTCTCTTAAATTCTTATAAAATTGTTATTGGGCTTCCTTCTGAACCCATTTCTAAATTCTTCTATTAATGAGAATAAGAACTCCCAAAGGGAACCTCTGTTTCCCTGTTAACTGCCACAGTGGTCAATTCAGACAGCCAAGCTAACAACGGTGGTACAAGGAAGTGAGTTAATAAATGAGAAACTTTTACCGCTTGATGTGAAAAGGAGGCTTAGCTGTCTGTAGCTAAGGTGGAGGTTCTGGGAATCGGCTGGAGACATCCCAAGGGAGGGGCAGCATCAACTGGGTACAACCCACCTCAGCAACACATGTAGAGATTGTGCTCTTGGTGATAATAAGATTCGATTTAATTTTTCTGTCCTATGGGTGTTTCATTACTTCCGGAAATAAGGCCAAGTTCTTACCTGGAGTCATCAAAGGCAGGCTTTCCCCCTGTAAAGGAAGACATTCTGTTTCAGGAAGAGGGAACCTTCATGAGGACTAGGGGGCAGTTCAGATGGGCGCCCACAGAGACTGCCAGGAACTTCTGTTACTGAGATCTGAATCCTTGCTACGCCAAGAGGAGTAAAAACTACTGAAGTTTTTTTATGCTGACCTCAAGTGAAAAGAGCCTTCTCAATCCATACTCCATTAACCTAGATTTTAAATGACAGTGGTCTTTAATGACTATAGATAGTTTAATAGCCTCAGACAGAAAAATAGACTTGATCATCAATAAAAATGCTATACATTTTAAAAATCAGTAAGTGACCAAATCTTATTTGGGTTCGGTTTGATTCCCATCTCTTAGAGTTTTCTTCTTCTTCTCATTCCTTGGGAAATCTTATGAACACCCAGAGGAGAGCGTCTGCCCTGTCTGAGGTTAGACAAACAGCATCTCATCAAGGCATGTTGCTCTCGATGTGGCTGTTGGTGCAACTTCGTATTTGGTAAACAGGACTTCTGAAGGACCCAGAGGGAAAGGTAGGGGATCATGTGATGGAGGAGGAGGCACTCATGAGAGCCTAGGGATGGTCACATGGTCAGTGTGAGCATGCAGGAACAGAGATGGGAAGGGCATGATTAGGGAGCCACCCACCTGCTTTTCTAGAGAACCAGCGATAAAACAGTACTCCAGCAGCCGCACCAGCCACGATGAGCAGTCCCCCAGCGATTCCAGCAGCCACAGCAACACTTCTGTTCTTTGTCGTGTCTGGGGGGTAGAGGATACCCAGGCATAAGGCCAGGAAGAGGTGTGCAGGTTTGAATGGCTCTGAGTCTTGAAACTGGTGTTTTGGCATGGGGGAGGAGAGGAACCTCTGTGACCAGAAGTCCTGAGGCTTGGTAGTGGCACAGGAGAGATGGCTCAATTTGTTTGTGGGGAAGTGTGTCTCGATCCCTCATCCTTGTGCCCAGGGAAAGGCCAAGAGTCAAGATAGATTGTGGTTGGAGAGAGGAGGCAGCCGCCTGATGAGCTGTAAATTCCGAGATGCCCTGTAAAGCCTCGTTCCCCTGTACCAATTAAGAACCACTTCAGAACACAACGGTTTGGAGAGCCTTGAGCTCAAGGTACTTACCTGTCTTTGAGAAGCACTTTCCTGATCAGCCATCATGAGCTCTGTGTATTGAAGCATATATTCTGGCCCCTCTGGCTTCAGCATAAGAAATTTACCAGGGATTAAAAAAAAGTCACTTTCTTACTGTGCTGGGCCCTTCGGCCATTGTCAGCCTCATAGAAGAAGTTTCTAGAATGTTCTGCAGTCAGAGAGATGTTGACAGACACCCCTCCTCCAGAGGGAGTGGAGATGTTCCCCAGGGTGACATTTTTGTGATAACATTGGTACAGGATTGGAGAAAAGCCTCACAGAGCCTCACCATATCACCCACCACAGCCTGGGCCCCAGGGACCCTGAGTGTGAGGATAGGGAAGGACACTGGAACTGAGTTAAAATAAAACTTCAGTAGAAGCATCTGCTTCTAACATATGTATTATCCTTACAAGGGACAAATGGTATTATAAGCAAATAAAATAGATAAAAACATTTGATACATTTAAAAGCTAATTACTTTGACCCACAAGTAGATTTTCATGTACAAAAATATTCAATAGAAAAGTGAAAAGTGTTATATGAATCACTGAAAATATCTGTCAACAAATATATAAAAGACTCATCTTCTTAGTTAATTAAATGTACAATTAGATCCAGCCATAAACTATGATTCCTTTCATGCTTAAACAGATTGATAATATGATGAAGTTATGGCAATGCAAACTGAAGACAGTTTTTTGAATGGCAGTTTGACAATATCTAAAAAATTAAAAATACGCCAGGTGGCAGCAGCGGCGGTGCACTCCTTTAATCCCAGCACTTGGGAGGCAGAGCCAGATGGATCTCTGTGAGTTCAAGGCCAGCCTGGTCTACAGAGCGAGATCCAGGACAGGCACCAAAACTACACAGAGAAACCCTGTCTTGAAACAACAACAACAACAACAACAACAAAATAAAAAATACATAAACTTTGAGCCCACAATCTACTTGGAGGACCAGGTGGGTAAAAAATGTGTGTTCAGGGCTTCCAGAGGAAAAAAGGTGACCACCAACCCACTTACAAAACCTGAGCTCCACAATGGTGACCTGCCTTCAGGATATGCTGGTACAATAGTGGCACAAACTTTGTGGGGTAACCAATCACTATCTGATTGGATTTTAAGCCCATGCCATGAAGTGGAACCCATACTTGACACTGCTTTGGTGGCCGAGAACCTGAGACTAGACAGGCCATGAACACGGGTGGGGGTGGGGGGGGGGGGGGGGGGGGGGGGGGGGGGAAGCAGACACTATTGTTCTGCTAAAGTAACACAGCAATGAAATGACTCCCAATGACATTCTGCTCTACCCAGACAGCAGTGCCTCCCTCATCCACCACCAGAGAAACTTCCTTCTGCAGTAGATGGGAACAAACACAGAGGACTACAGCTAGCCAATGCACAGAGAACGAGGGACTCTGGAACACCCATTCCTAAGTGGGATGTCTTCATCATACCACTTAGGGCTCAGGGAGCTGTGGGGAAGAGGAGGGAGAAAGACTGTAAGAGCCGGAGGAGGTGGGTGGCACCCAGAAAACAGTGTCTTCCCGGCACAACAGGACTGATGAACTTACAGAGACTGTGACAGCGTGCACAGGGCCTACACAGTTCAAGCCAGATAGAGTCCCACACTGAGAAGGGGGAAGTGGACACAGGCTTCCATCCCTGAACAAGATGTTATCTCCAACTGACATTTGCTTGCAAAGGGAAATTAGTTTTCTCCAAAGGAGTCTCCCTAGATATATTAACCACTGTGGTAGTCTGAGTAAGAACGGCCCCTATAGGTTTATATAGTTGAATGCTTATTCAGCAGGGGGTGGTACTATTTGAGAGGGTTAGAAGGATTAGGAGGTTGAGTGTCACTGGGGTTGGAGGAAGTATGTCGCTGGAGTCAGCCTTCGAGGTGTCAGAAGCTCATGCCACCCCCACTTCTCTGCTTACAGATCAGGATATAGCTCTCAACTACTGCTCCAGCACCATGCCCGCCCACCACCGTGTTCCCCACCCTGATGATAATGGACTAAGCCTCTGAAATGGTAAGCAAGTCCCAATTAAATGTTTTCTTTTGTAAGAGTTGCCTTGGTCATGGTGTCTCCTCCCAGCAATAGAGCAGTGACTAAGGCAACCGTACTCAAGGACAGACCCCATGACCAGCAGTAGATGACCAACACAAAAGAACTCAATGGTATTTTATAGACTGTTTGTCTCAAATTGCTTTGTTTGGGTATTTTTTTTGTCTTATTGGTATTTTGCTTGTATATTATGGTTTCTGATTTTGTGGCTTTATGGGTTTTTTTGGTATGTGTATAGAAAAAATTGTTTTCAATAATATATGTCATATATACAATATGATAATATATTATATAACAATTATATATATATATACACACACACGTATATAGTTCATGCAGGATTTCTATGGTAATGTTTCTGCAACAATGAAAACTAGAGACAACCTGATAGACTGGGTAAAGAAGTAGAAAAGACAGACAAGATGCATATAATTTATTTTAAACTTAAAAATAATAGAGGTTTTATGGCTAAATGCACAATATGATCCTGTTATAAAAATACTTTATGCTTTATTCCTCAGTCCTGCAGCATCTGGTAAGTTACCCTTGTTTAACTAATGTTTATACAGGCAACCCTAATTTAATGCAGTGGGGAAAAATAAGTAAAGATAAGAAAGTAGGAGGTGACTCGTTGGGAAAAAGGAAGTGGGGGTGGAGGAAGAGGGGTCAAAAGATTAGAAAGGATATTCTGTCAAAGGAACCGCACTGGGATACCGAGTCAGGAAACAGCCCCTGCATTCAGCTGCTGGAAGGAGTAGGTGCTGACCAGTGTTTGCTTGGTCCAACACCCCTGTGACACTGCCTGTCACTGCCCCCCTGTGCTGGGACCCCAGGATATTGCCAGCCTCACAGGAGTAGCTCCTTAAGCATTCCACATTTAGAAGGAAGTAGAAGGACTTCCCACTTCAGAGGAGGCTGAGCTGCTCCCCAGGGTGACATCCTCATGATAAAATGGTACAAGATTGGAGAGGGGGAGCCCTCCAGGGTCTCACAGTGAAGCTTTACCATGCCCCCACCACAGCTCGGGTCCCGAGACCCTGAAGGTTAGGGTAGGGTGGGACACTGGGACTGAGAGAGAAAAACCAGCCCTTGGTTCCTTCTGTTTGAACACAGCCCTCCACACTAAAGGCATTTCCAACTGCAAAACATTTTATATTAGTTTTTAGTGGCCTTCTCAGATTCCTCAGGGCTCATCTATCATGTATTCCAATCTTGGGAAATGAGAATGTTTGTGTAATGATGTCTATATTTTGAAGTGCCAACACAAACACGTTTGAGGAATCTGAAAATAAAGCCACAACTGAAAGCTGAGCATCTGAGAAATGAGAGGGTTTCTAGGAAAGTGGATGTGACAGAAAATGCCCGGACCTGCTGTGGAATAGGGGGCCAGAGCTAGTACAGAGGGACCAAATGAAGAAGTAAGTGACGAGGCAGGCAGCGTGTGCAGACTGAAGATGGGAACTAGGCTGGTCCACTGGAGTTGGTGCAGCAGGTAGGGTAGCAGTCAGAAGGGCCCAGCAAGTGTGATGAGACAGGAGCCCGGAGAGTCAGTCAGGACTCGCACCACTAGAGGTTTGATCTGTCTTTATCGGACCGTGGAAAGGCGTGAAGATGGATTGAAGTGGGGTGAGAACGGGGCAGGTGGGTCACCGAGTGGCCCTTCAGTAGTTGAATTCGTGGTGAATTTGACTGGACAATGGCAGGAGAGAGAGAGAGACGATCTAAGGAACGCCTGGGAAGGAACATCGATAGGACGGACTGTGAGGAGGGGGAGAAATGTCAGGGAAGACCCCCTGGGACTCTTCCCTATGTGTCTGGATGAAAGGAAGTGTCTCACAGGGCAGAGACACCCTGAAGAAGAACAAGCCAAGTGGAATGTCAGTAGTCCCCTTCTAGAGATGTCCGGTTGAGGAGCTTTCAGAAAGAGTGGGCTGTGACACACGCAGGTCCTCAGGGGGAGGTCTTCAGGGACACAAGTTTAGGACCGTCACAGAGAGCCAGGCCAGCTACAGATGATGGGTGCAGATTCGTCTAAGGAAACAGGACAGATGCTGAACACACTGAACTTCCTGACTTCCTTTTCACCTAACGCCGTTGACCAGGATACAGTCTGTGTTTTGAGAAGCCTTTGTTCTGTGTTAGAGGATATTTTTGGTCACAATGGATGAAGAGTGACGCTGTCAGGCAGAATACAGCTAATGGTGGGAAGGGGCAAATGCACCAGCACGTAAAACCCAAAGCTCCCTACAGAGACCGTGCAGGCGGAAGGCTTGCTGTGACGTCACACAATAGCTGTTTCTGTGCAAAATACCCCAACCTCGCCTCCTGGGCCCTGGTAGAGAGATGATTTGCCCTTTGTACTGCTAGTTTGAAGAGCTAACTTACCTATAACACTCAGTGCCAGTGTATCACTGCGCTGGGGCCCCTGGCCATTGTCAGCCTCGCAGGAGAAGTTTCCAGAATGTTCTGCCGTCACAGAAAAGTTGAAGGACCCTCTTCCTCCAGAAGGGGCTGAGCTGCTCCCCAGGGTGACATTTTGGTGATAAAAGTGGTACAGGATTGGAGGGGAGCCTCCCAGAGCCTCACACTGAAGCTCTATCACATCACCCACCACAACCTGGGCCCCAGGGACCCTGAGTGTGAGGACAGGGCGGGACACTGGAACTAAGGGAGAGAATGAGTTAGTTCACACCAGTGTCTTTTATTTATTTTTTAATTTTAATTTTAATTTTTTGGTTTTTTGAGACAGGGTTTCTCCGTGTAGTTTTGGTGCCTGTCCTGGATCTCGCTCTGTAGACCAGGCTAGCCTCAAACTCAAAGAGATCTGCCTGGCTCTGGCTCCAGAGTGCTGGGATTAAAGGCCTGAGCCACCGCTGCTCGGCTTTTATTTTTAAATAAAAAACTCCAATATATTAACAAATAAATAGCATTGAGAATTTTTATCATGGATTTTCATTTTCTAGAGCTCATATCTGTTGAGTATTTCATGTCTTTTCTGTCCGTTTCTTTTCTCTCTTCCCTCCCTCCATTGTTTTTTTGTTTTTCTGAGATAGTCTGATTAGATAACCCAGGCTGCCCTTGAACATTAGCTTGTAGTCCTCCCAAGTGCTGAGATTATAGCTCTGCACCACCACAACAAGATTTTTTTGCATCTTTCCTCTGTATGAGTACACTCATATCAACACATAAACACACAAACACATACATGAGATCACAATGTACACACTGGTTTATAATCTGCTTTCACCCTTAGCAATGTGAAAGCCCCTACTGAAGTATTGTTCTGATTGTGATGATTGGTGGTGGAGAGCCTAGTCCACAGGAGGGTGGACTGTGCTTGGGTAAGTGGTACCGGGCTACTAAAGACAGCAGGCTGAGCAAGCGGTGGAGAACAAGCCCATAAGCAGCACTCCTCTGTGGCTTCTACCTCAAGCCTCTTTCTGCCTTGGTGTCTCTGGAGGATGAACTGTAGACTGTAAGCTGAAAGAAACCTTTCCCTCCCCAAGTTGGTTTTGGACAATGCTTTATCAAAGGGATGAGATGCTAACTAATACACAGAGACCTCAGTGCAGTAGAGACCCAGGGCAGTAGATTCTAGGCCTAGCAGAAGCTTTATGAGGCAGAAGTCATGAGGCAGGGGAAGCTGAATCAGAGCACTCAGCACCAAGGGCAACAGAGACAGGAAAATACGGAGATCATTGGAGGACTTAAGAATAGGGCACTGGAAACTTCTACCTCACTGGGTGTCAAAATTGTCAATAACAAAGCTATGCTGAGAAATATATTATATTGTGAGAAATCTAGTTCTTCCCTGAGTTGGCTATGCTG
>CABHPP010134117.1:2408-47065 GCA_902168425.1 Peromyscus attwateri
TGCCACCACCGCCCACCCGGCTTTCATTCATTCACCTTTGTCCTCCGTAGGGGCAGAGTATTAAGAGTTGGCTTGTATCCAAGCAGAATGTTGCACCGCACTCTAAGATAGGAGCATATTCACTAACAAAGGCCGTAGTCCATCTGTGCGTGACCTGAACCTAACCATCTGCTCCCTGGGGGGAATGACAAAAAGCAGACAAATGTACCCTCTGCTTGGCCTCATTTGCCTGTTTATCTCACTCACTTTTTCAATTTTTCTTTTTCAGAATCGGAGAGGACAGATGTCACTCTGAACCCCCGCTCGTTTTTTCTCAGGAATCCCAGTGAAAATGTATTTGAACAGGTGCCCCTGGGGGACGAGGAGGAGAAAAATGAAAGTGCGTTGCCTGAGGGCAGGGCAATCTACTTTAATAAAAGCCGCTCTCCTCCCCCATCCCTGGCTCCCTTCATCTCCAAAGATGCCTCGGGATACCTGACCAGCCCCTGGCTGACGCTCTTTATCCCCTCGGTCTACACCTTTGTGTTCATGGTGAGCCTTCCTCTGAACATCCTGGCCATCGCCGTGTTCGTCTTGAAGATGAAGGTCAAGAAGCCGGCCGTGGTGTACATGCTGCACCTGGCCATGGCCGACGTGCTGTTTGTGTCCGTGCTCCCCTTCAAGATCAGCTACTACTTTTCCGGCAGTGATTGGCAGTTCGGGTCTGGAATGTGCCGCTTCGCCACTGCGGCATTCTATTGTAACATGTATGCCTCCATCATGCTCATGACCATCATAAGCATCGACCGGTTCCTGGCCGTCGTGTACCCCATCCAGTCTCTGTCCTGGCGCACTCTCGGCCGAGCTAACTTCACTTGTGTGGCCATTTGGGTGATGGCCATCCTGGGGGTGGTGCCTCTTCTCCTCAAGGAGCAGACCACCCGGGTTCCGGGGCTCAACATCACCACCTGCCACGATGTCCTCAACGAGACCCTGCTGCAAGGCTTTTACTCCTACTACTTCTCAGCCTTCTCCACTGTCTTCTTTCTGGTGCCGTTGATCATTTCCACGGTCTGCTACGCGTCCATCATTCGGTGCCTGAGCGCCTCCGCGGTCGCCAACCGGAGCAAGAAGTCCCGGGCTTTGTTCCTGTCTGCCGCTGTGTTCTGCATCTTCATCGTCTGCTTCGGACCCACCAACGTCCTCCTCATCATGCACTACCTGCTCCTCTCTGACCATCCCGCCACAGAGACGGCCTACTTTGCTTACCTGCTCTGCGTCTGTGTGAGCAGCCTGAGCTGCTGCATCGACCCCTTGATTTACTACTACGCCTCCTCGGAGTGCCAGAGGCACCTCTACGGCATCCTGTGCTGCAGAGAAAGCTCCGATCCCAACAGTTACAACAGCACCGGCCAGCTGATGCCCAGTAAAATGGATACCTGCTCTAGTCACCAGAGTAACAGCATCTACAAAAAGCTGTTGGCTTAGGGGGAAAGGATTGCTGGAAGGTTACACAGAACAAGGATGGAAAAGCGGACAGCCCGGGGATCACGTTAGTCTCTGGCAAGAACTATATTTACTTCACCACCTAAAGCAACCAATGTCTAATTTGCATGCCTACTTCTTGCAAGTGCTATCGAGCATAATTACCAGAAAGGTAATGGGAACCAGAGACAGAGATTTCCAAGGTTGCCAGTGCTGGGATAATAACTGACTGTCACTTCTTATATATCTAGGTGACTTAAATATATAGGTGGTATGCACACACATATTTGCAATGCAGTATGGAATCAGCGCTTTGACACTTTCCTGTTTATTCCCTAGCAATTACTATGGAAATAATCTGATTCTCTTACTTAATAAACAAAGTCTGGTTTGGTGGATGTTAGCGCTGAATGCTGAAGGTGTCTAATGATAGGAAGGTGTCCATAGTTTAGATTTAACCTGGCTTTTGCCCATATGTATTTTTTTCCAATGATTTGATGGTAATGTTTAAGCACTAGAAGGATGAAACAGTATTATCTGTGTAGGGAAAGATCTTGTGCTTTTCATCTTGAACGTATCATAGTTGAAGAATTACCAAAGCAGTTGGAAAGCCCATGTTGATATGGGTAGCATTTTTACAATTTATATACTGAATACATGGATCGAGACTGAGCATGAGACCCACCGGGTCATAAGAAACCTTTCAAAGCAGCCAAGCCTGATAACTAGGCACAACCATCTCCAGGGAGGCCTCTGAGCAGCAGATACATACCCATTCAGTTGTGCCTCCCAGAGAACAGAGATGGGGACCACCAGGGCCAGCCCTTCCCCCTAGGCTTCCCATTAGCTGTGAATTGACTGTATCTGTTAGAACTTGGCAAGACAGGATATGACATCTTGGGAGGCAATAACTACGAAAGTCGTCTGCACAGCTGAGGAGCAGAGAAAGGTGTGTTTACATCCAGTAGCTGTCCTGCAAGGCTGGATCTTGCACAGACATACCCATGTGTCCTGGGCACTCGGATGGCTTCTGGGCCTGCAGACTGACTGACTGCAGGACGTTAACAGAGTCCTGCCCCTAAAGCAAAGCACATAACTGACATGTAGTCGATATGATGTATGCACCATAAAAACACCGTTGTACATAGAAGTGTGTTCAGCCAGATGTCACCAAGCATATCTCACATAAGCAAGGTCTAATAGCTAAACAACCTTGGAGATCTGAGTTTCTGCTGCCAGTAGCTATAGTTAAGTATAAAAACACAGTACAAGATGTATATTTTTAAGAAATAAGCCCTTCAGTCTACAATAATTAGACACTATTTATTTACAAATGTTTTATTAAAAATTACTCAAATCAGCCACACACCTATAATCCCAGCACTCGGGAGGCAGAGGTAGGCAGATCTCTGTGAGTTTGAGGCCAGCCTGGTCTACATGATGATTTCCAGGCCATCTAGGGCTACATAGTGAGACCTTGGCTCAAAACAATAACAACAAAACAAAACAAAAAACACATTTTTAAAAAGCAAGAAAGCACAGAGTTTTACTTAAGTTCAGTTTCAAGCAATATATAGGTCAGTCTGGTTAAAAAAAAAAAAAGGAAGAAAATGAACTTGAAATTGAAATGTAGGAAAATTGTCCTGTATTTTTTAAGTTAATTAAATTATTTTAAAAGCATTTTTTAATGACACAGTGACTAATAAGCATATAAAATCTTCATGGCTTTGACAAAGTAATTTGAAAATTAATTTGAAATACATACTTTTCCTGATTTAAGAAATATCTTGACTTTTAAACAAATAAAAGAGAGTAAAAAGGGTAAATGTTTATTTAAGAGAACAAAATATTTCCAAATATTGTAGAATAGTGTCCATGAAATTTCGTCCTGTAATTGTACTGTTAACTCGGTTACGTAGTGATTAATCTAGATCATTGACTCGCCATCGTGTATTCTGTGACTTAATATAACTATTATTACTGTACTTGTGAACTTTGATGTCACTGTTTTGTGTTCACTCTTTTTTAAATATTATATAACATATTAATAAACGTGAAAATGTGCTTGGTATCTGTCTGGACTAGGTTATTGTGGTGGGCCCTAGCGGGATAGCGCACCAAACACTCCTTAGTGTTTTCCGCCACCAAGTCAAAAATAACATTGTTTTGAGGAAATGGAACATCCATTTGGCTGTTGAATACATAGTTGGAAATTTTTAGGTTGTGTTTCATTTGAAGAAATTAGAGAAGCGGCGTGTCCTTGAGGAAGCCCTGAGTTTCAGAAGCCAGTGGAAAGCATTAAGCATGCTTTGCGAGCCAGCTTTTTCCATTCTGAGGCCTGGGGCTTCCACACACAGCTTACCTTCTTCACAAAGGGCCATATGAAAATGAAGAGGTACATTACACACATGCATGAAACCCTCCAACAATAAGTAAAGGGAAGTCTCTATCGTTAGTGCTTTGTGTTGAACCTTTCAACGTTACTAGACCGACTGTGCATGGGAGAAATTGGCCCCAGGAGAAGATGGCTTGAGCTTTCTATAGAAGAAGCAGGTAAGTGAGTTTCGGTCTGAGGATGGAGAGACCAGTAAGGTCAATCTCAGAGACACCTGTGAGGTCAAAACTAACTGGGAACACTAGGAAGATGTCTCGTTGACCTTTCCTGAGTGTACAGCTGAGTTTCCCAGAGGCTGCTTGTCATGTGATAGTCACTGACCTCTGAGGCAGACAGCAAAATGTCATCCGTTAAAGAGATTACAAAAAGATACAAACGTGGGGGAGTCGGGGCTGGAGAGATGGCTCAGAGGTTAAGAGCACTTGTTGCTCTTACAGAGGACTTGGGCTCAGTTCCCAGGACCCACACCGTGGCTCACAGCCACCTGTAATTCCAGTTCCAGGGGACCCAACACTCTTCTGACCTCTGAGTCTGTTACCCTGGGGACTCAGTGGGCACTGGCTGCTGCCTTTCCAGAAACCAGAGGTCGGATTCAGCAGCATCTTGGATTTCAGATCAGACAGCACTTGCGGAGTGTTTCTCCCCAGGTGGCTGCCTGTTTGTTCCTTAAGGAAATGACTCATAGCCAGTAGAGAAATAAGCCTCAGAAGCTGCATCCACAGTGGCCTGAAGCCTGGGTTTGGTGTCCGAGCAGGCCTGGCCATCCTAATCACTTCAGCATAGACTGTAGTAGCGGTAGCTTTTTAAGGTACTGCTGGGTGACCCACTCAGGGAGCTGAGGGCGCCACCGGTAGGGAGACCTGTCCACACTGCCACACAGTGAGGGGATGACAGTTGCTTAGCTATACTTTGGTTCCTTTCTCATCGTGAGACACCTAGTTATTATTATTATTTTTTTTTTTTTTGAGCTGAGGATCGAACCCAGGGCCTTGTGCTTGCTAGGCAAGCGCTCTACCACTGAGCTAAATCCCCAACCCGACACCTAGTTATTCTTGACCGACCGAGTGTACCTCCTCAGAAAAAGAACGAGGCAAGTACATCCCTTCCATTGAGTTTCAGGTATCTTTGTGGTGCTGAGGAATTAAACCTAGAAGCTCATGCATAACAGGCAAGCTCTTTTCCCACCCAGTTACATCCACAGACAGGTTCATTCATTCATTAATCACAATATATAATAATACTTAGTTAAGAAATACAGAATCAAGGGCCTAAGACTTAGGAAAAGCTTTAGCATTTCTGTCTTATTATAAGGAAGTTGGGAAACTTTTCGTCAGTTCTGAACCACTAAAGAACTTCTAAACAAATCCAGCATCCCCACCCCACACCCCACCACTGTGAGTCACCGCCTTTGGGGAGTGTGTTTGAGCATCCACCAGATCTGTCCAGTCACTGGAGGAGATTCTGACGAGTAAGCTAGTTGATAGCACTACTTTAAACACAATGTTTGGGGGCTGGCGGAGTATCTGCCTGGCTTGTGACGGCCTCATTTCCCAGCACTATGAAAAGTAAAAGAAAGTTTGGCTTAGCCCTACTATTGGGGACCTAATGAAGCTTCAGGCTCCCAGCTGTAGGCTGGGGTGGGGTCTGATACACACATCTAACCGTGTTCCAGGAAATGCTGAAGTTGCTGGACTTTGGGCCATGCTTTGTGCAGCAAGACCCTAAGAGCCAGCCCTTGCAAAGCTGCCTCGTTTTGAGGTCCAATCATCCACAATGTGGAATTCTTTGGTCCTTAACATAATTTTCGGGTCAATTATTTTATTGCAATAAAACTAAGGCAGTTTTGTTGTTGAAGTCACTGTTGTTGTTTGAGACACCTCCCAAGTGCCGGGATTGCAGACAGACACCAACCATCACCACACCTGCCACGCTGGGGCAATTTGTAAAGTAGTGGTAACATGGGTGCTTAATTCAGCTTAATTCAAACTTCTTTGAGGTGATATCTATCTTCCCATGAGTTCCCTCCCCTCTTAGGTTCTTTCCTAGGGGGGTTGGGGGAGGATCCAATCTCCACAAAACTTTGGGCTCTTAAGAGTGCTGGCTGCGCTTTTTAGAGAGAGTGCCCAGTAGATAGCTCAAGCGCCTGGTGGCCAGAAAACAGATGTTTTCCCACTGGGTCTGGCTGAAGTACGGTGACCTCGGGAACACTCACTCTAGTTAATATCAGGAGTGTCATCTTGACCATGCTGGAATGGGGAGCGATAGACCCTGAGGCAAGTGACTCAGTCCAGGGTTCATCAGTAGAGCTCAGTGACTCCACAGTGCCTGGGAACAATAAAGGTCTGAGAGATCCACTTTAGAAATATGTGTTTGCAGCCCATACACAAAGGCTGGGGTACATTCTTTATTGTGTAGCACCGTAGAAGTGGCTGGGGGGGTGGGGGGATGACTAAATGATGAAAGCAGAAATTGTAATTTGTTAAACCAACATAGGAAATAAAATCATGCAATTCAGCAATGATTAAATAGCTAAGGGCCGGGTGAGATGGCTCAGTGGGTGATGATGCTTGTGCTGAAAGCCTGGTGTGTCTTAGGGTTTACTGCCGCTGTGAAGAGAGACCATGACCACGGCAAGCCTTATAAAGAAATCATTTCATTGTGGTGGCTCACTTACAGTTTCAGAGGTTCACTCCATCATGGCGGGGAGCATGGCAGCACGCAGGCAGGCATGGTGCTGGAGAAATAGCCGAGTGTCCTACCTCTTGCAGGCAACAGGAAGTCAGACTCACAGGGTGGTGTCCTGAGCATAAGAAACCTCAAGCCCACCACTACAGTGACACACTTCCTCTAAGCAGGTCGTACCCATTCCAACAAAGCCACACCTCCTAATAGTGCCACTCCCTATGAGGTTATGGGGGCCAATTACATTCATACCACCACTCCTGGTGACCTGAGTTTGATCTTCAGAACCCATCAAGTGGAAAGAGAAAACTGATTTTCCCAAAGTTGTTTTCTGAACTCCACACCCATGCTGTGACATGCATGCACCCCCAGTAATATTGTTTTAATTAAATGGCTGTACAAGATAATCCTGGCTTCTATCCAGTTAGCAATAACTTTTTTTTTCTACAATGGCTACAAATAGACCATAATAAACACCTCCCTAGGAATGAAGGGATGCAGGCTAAATAATACAAATGCCAACAAAGGCAAGATGATGCCAGTGGACATGCTTTTCCTAAGCAAGCTCACAAAATGTCACCATCTTTAAAAACATTTGTGACATTTGACCCAACTGTATGACTTCCAGGAACTTGTCCCCGGGACAGAATTAAAAATAAGACCACCAACACAAAGCAACTGGATCCTAGTTGTTAATGCAGCCTTACTAACGTAAATGACAGAAGACTAGAAACCCTTTATATGCTCAATCCTAGACTTCTCCAAAGACTAGTATGCTCATTGAAAATGGTATGTATTGGGCTGGAGAGATGGCTCAGGAGTTAAGAACACTGGCTGCTCTTCCAGAGGACCTGGGTTCAATTCCTGGCATCCACGTGGCAGCTCACAACCATCTGTAATTCCAGTTCCAAGGGACACAACACCCGTGGCAAAACACCAATGTGCATAAAATTTAAATAAATGAATGAATGAAAGAAAATGGTATGTATTGAACTGGGCATGGTGGTGCACACTCATAATCCAGAACTTGGGAGGTGGAGATAGGACAAATGCTATAAATTTGAGGCTAGCCTTAGCTATAAAATCAGCCTATGCCAGCCAGGACTACATAGTATGACCTTGTCTCAAAAAAATCAAAAAGAACTAAAAATGGTATGTATTATATATAAAGGCACAAAGAAATGCACGTAACATTAATTAAAAACAACGCAATGACACATACATGATATGACACAAACAATACTGGCCTAGACCTAAAGTAAGGCAGAGGTTAGTGAGAAACACACTAAGACAGTTAAACACATGTTCCGAGTGTGACTTGTTATGTTTTGTTTTGTTTCCTATTTCTACACTCCCTCCCTCTCCCCTGAATACACACTACTTCAACAGAAAAGCAACCAACTCACATCAGAACAAAAACCAAAGAACAGCAGAAGCCTCCTAAACGTCTGCCAGCCACAACCAATATTTTGTACATAGATATGTTTTCCAAGCAGTGGGTACAGAGGACCAGAACGTGGTAGAGCCTATAAGAATTCTCCCAGAATTATCTTTGTGGAACCTGGGACCTTTAAAATCAAGAACAGGAAAAGCATGCCTTTTTAGTTAGACCCTGAAGCCACAGCTGTTCCCATCTGTCCTTGGAAGCTGTTGGGACCATTAGTGTCACACTCTGTCCTCACGCAGCCAGACTTGACCCTGACTAAAAGACTCTGCTGACATCACAAGGCCACTTTATTTATCTTCTTTGGGAACTCTTTGTTCATCAAACAGCAAACATTATTCTCCCCAAACACCAGACTTAGAAAACTATTTATGTTAGTCCTCTGACCAAAATGAATTTAGGCATGTAAGCCCACATTCTGTTGTCCAGTATTTGAGAAAGCCGATACATTCCTCTTAAAAGTTCACTTTGTAAAAGTGCTAACACTATTTCTTCAACTTTTACACTCCTTCACCCGCAGCGTTGGGATCTCAATTTCATGTTTTCTCTTTCTTTACTGCTGTGTGTGTGTGTGTGTGTGTGTGTGTGTGTGTGTGTGTGTGTGTTTACTTTTGAGACAGGGTCTCACTCTGCTGGCTTAAAACTCAAGACAATCCTCCTCCCTCAGCCTCCTGACTACTATGAACACAGGTATGAGTGATGAGTGCCAACCCTAGAACATTTTCTTCTCTCTTTCTCTCTTCCTCCCTTCGTCCCTTCTTTCTTCCCTCCCTCCCTCCCTCCTTCCCTCTCTCTCTCTTTCTTTCTTGTGTGTGTGTGTATATATATGTATATATATATATATATATCATTATTATTCTCTCATATATCACATTCCAACCACAGTTTTCCTGCCCTCCACTCCTCCCAGTTCCCCCACACACATCTTCCCTCTCCCCCAGTTCCACTCCTCCTCTATTTCCTGAGACAGAGTCTCCATATGTAACTCTGACTGGCCTGGAACTCACTATGTAGATCAAGCTGGTCTTGAACACACAGAAATCCATCTTCCTCTGCTTCTCTGGTTCTGGGATTAAAGATGTATGCCACAGTGCCCAGGTATTTTTCTTAGAGTCATTAAATCAAATGGCCTCCTTAGAGAGAATGAGTCTAGAACTTAAAGGTTTGCAGTTTCTGGACAAGACAGAGGATAAAAAGTGATGGAGCCATTCTGTAGTGACAAGGATGACGAGGAATGGTGGACTGGATCGTCTCCCATCTTCAATCATACTGACCCCAGCACACCCCCAGAGGGATGGCAGAGACGAAAAGGTAAGGGTGGGGCTGCGGACGTGGCTCAGCTGATAAACTGCTTCCGGGCAAGCGTGCTGTCAGGAGTTTGATTTCTAGAACCCATGTTTTTAAAAAACCCAAGGTGCGGTGGTGTGTGCGTGTAATTTCAGTGCTGGGAGCAGAGACAAGAAAGCTCAACGGCCGGCGGACGGGCCTGCTTGGTGAGGCCCAGGCCAGGGAAAGACCCAGTCTGAAAAACAAGGTGGGAGCCCATGAGGTAGCTCAGAGGATGAAGGTACTTGCTGCCAAGTCTGATGCTCTGAGTTTGATCCAGTCCCTGGGACGCACATGGTAAAAGGAGATAAAAGAGTTCTCTTTGACCTCCACATCTGTGCCATGGTGCACACACACACACACACACACACACACACACATACACACACACACACCTACACATATACCCTTACACAAACACATACACACATATCTACACATATACACCAACCCAAACAGACACATGTACCTACACAAACATACATACATACACACCTATACATATACTTCACACACACACACACACACACACACACACCCACCACACAAATAAGAGGACGTACCTTGTGTAGGCACACTATTGGGACTGGCACACCATTGGAACTCACCATAGTCATATCAACTGGCCAGTCTAGACCTAGGCCACCCAAGGTCACCCCAGAGTCAAGGAGACATAAAATTAGATAGGGTCTCTTCAGGAAAAGGATCTCAAAGTCACATGACAAAGCCAGAGCCAACATTTAGCTTAGCATCCACTGTTGCTAAAACACAACTGGGTTTCTAAGATTTTTCAGTTATTTAAACATGCTTTTTAGAACAACACAAGAATTGTAAAGTATCCGAAAGGATTGGGACCTGGATCCAAAGCGGTCAGCGTCCACCTCACGCCTCCAGAGGGACAGGGAAAGGTGAGGACTCATCCCAGTGGCTATTGGTATGACAGGAGATGCAATTCTGCAGTCCTGCTGAACCTGTTATGTTTTCTTCTGCTTTATTTGATGTTTTCTCAGTGCTGGAACTCACCAAGCCCGGGCCTGGCACATCCCAGGCGAATGTTGTGCCACAGAGGGACACCACCAGCCCAAGAGTGGCAGTCTAATGGAAGGTTTGCTGTTACATCCGTCACCTCCTCCAGCAAGGGTGCTGATGCAGTGACCAACCACTCGATCAGTACATCAGAAAATGACCAACCACGGGGAAAACGGTGTGATGGAGAACAGTTTCCACCCTCCCATGCCAGCATGCCCTAGGGGATTGTTGTTAGTGTTCTGGTTCCCATCACAACTTCTGACTTTTTAAAAATCATAATACTCATGCTCTCAGAGTGACCTTGGAAGAAGGCCCGTGAAACAAATGTCATGAGTGATACTCGTCTCTGTTTCCCGATTAACTCAATTATGGTTGCTTACGATGCTTCTTTTGATATAGAAACTTTGCTTCCTAAAATGGCACTGCCTCAGATGCTATCTATAGCCTCATCCTCATGATTTAAAAAAAAATAGCCTTTTTGCTAGAATTTTCAAGTGCCTCACTATGCATATGGAGTCACTTAAGCTTATGACATCTCTTGACACATCATACTCAGTCTCACTGCTTGGGAAGGAATCCCTGGAAGGCTGGAACATTTCTCTCTGACAGGAATAAGAGGTGGGACTTGGTACGGCTCAGAGAGTAGGCCATAGTTCCATGAGCTACATTTATACTTACAAGTTTAGACTGTAGGGATGAAATAGTTCAGTGCATAAATGCTCTTCCTATCAAGCCGGATGACGGGAGTTCTATCCTCAGGTGAAAGGAACTGATTCTTAAAAGTTGTCCTCTGACCTCCACATGTATGCTGTGGCACGTGCGATGCATGAGTTAGATAAATAAATGCACATACTATTTTGTTTTGTTTTATTTTTCGAGACAGAGTTTCTCTGTGTATCCCTGACTGTCCTGGAACTCACTCTGCAGACCAGGCTGGCCTCAAACTCACAGAGATCCACCTGCCTCAGCCTCCAGAGTGCTGGGATTAAAGGCATGCACCACCACCGCCCAGCTTTAATACATATACTTAAAGAGCCTGGATTTAGAGGTTTGAAGATGAGTTTGAAGATAAGTGTGCACTAGCACTCGAAGGGAGGGTGTTGCCCTAAAAATGGGCAGGCGTGAATAAATGCACAGTGATTTTCAGGTCTCTCATTTCCTCCCCAAGCTCTCACACCCGCTCCTCACTCACCAAGCTCATCTGCTTCTGAGAGTCCAAAGCAGGCACATGGGAAGGGTCTCAGGGACGGTGTCTGAGTGGGAACCGCAGACAGGATGGGGACAGTGAAGGGATGCTGCTGCACAGAGAAGGGTTTGGGTGGGAGATCGGGATTCCGGAGCCTCCGCGGTCTGGTGCTGCAAGAACAAAGCGCTCCGGAAAGCAACGTCAGAGACGAAGCTGGCAGTTTAGGGTGGGGCCATGTGGAGGGGCTGGCAAGCCGTGTTCAGCCACCTGGACTTCACCTCCCAGAAGCCGTCAGAGCCTTTCACGAATTTACTGATCGGATGTGATTTGAGCTTTAGCGAGACGGCAATATGAAGATGGGCAGAGAGACATAAGCAAGGGTCGGGGTTCCAAATACACGGCTTCAGGGGGGTCGCTGCCATTCAACAGGACCCCGCCCATCTGATTTATTCCAGCCAGCCATTTCCCACCCACATCACTTTGAGCAATGTTCAAATCTCACAGCCTATCAGATCTCATGAGTTTCAAAGTAAATTTCCTTTGCCTAAGAGAAATCAAAGCCGTTACTGACAGACTTTGTCTCCAACTCTGCCCTTTCAAACTCTGATCCGTTTGCTCTCTGGTCCCTATCTCTCCACTCCCACCCACATGGAAATCACAGCTCTCCAGCAACCCACCCGGGCTGGGCCTGGGCAGTGATGCTGGAGCAGGTCCGTTTGCCTAGACCGGAGCTGCCTTGGGCTCTCAGAAAGGCTGCAGGCCTGGCAAACCCACGGGAAGACTGAGTGCCCTTTGCTTCCTTGCAGACATAGGAGTCCTCAGCCAGAGTCAGTCAGCCTCTCAGCGCTGGCCTTTGTCCCGTTCTGCTGCTTCCCTCGGGCTCTTCTGGGATGATCCTGAGACACAGACTCTCACGTCCCACTGAGAGGCGGGTCCAGGAATCCCACAGAAGGCAGCTGGGGTCCGGGTGCTCAGCAAGAGTACTCTTATGAAGGTGACTGCCAACTCTGTCCCCTCATCCTGAGCCTCTCTCAGGAACACGATTTTCAGAGCACCTGGGAGCCTGCTACTGCCATTTCCCAGCATGCCTTTGGTGTTGACGCTTTACATTCTCTGAATATTTTCATGACATGACATCACTTTATTTATTTTCATCTTTAATAAATCTAGTCTCTCTCTTTTGCTTTCTTTGACTCCCTAAGTGTCTCTGCAGTGACTACAAGTGTTGGCTGAGCCCGCCCACGTCTCCATCAAGAAGGCAAAAACACCCAGGTAAGCTGGCACCCCTGTAATCTCAACACTTGAGAGGCTGAGGCAGGAGGATGAAGATTTAGATGCTAGCTGGGCTCCATAGTGAGAGCTTGTCTCAAAGAGGAAGAGGCAGAGGAGCAGGAAGGGAGGAAGAGAGGGAGAGGGTGACAGTTGATCTCTATCTCTGATCACCTCTGAAGGGCATCCCTATGCTTGTCCCAAAGTCATCTATGACAATGTAACGTAGTGAGAGCAGCCAAGTTTCACGAAAGAGGCAAAAATGGCTTCCAAACCGGATAAGCCTGCATTTTCAAAATATTTGTGAGTGATCTTTTGCCTCTATATTCTTTTTTGCTCACAATTCCCACAAGCCTCAGTATCTCCCTGCTCCTGACCTCCAGCAGGCTGGGTCAGGTGCTGAGAAAGGAAGATACAGCTAGAGGCAGTCACATGACTTACCTTAGGTGGAAAGGAGGGGGACAGAGAAACTATAAGGAGCCAACAGGAGAGCCTAGAAGCTTCCAGGGATGGACGGGCTGGTGAACCATTCTGCCGCCTGAGCAGATAGACCAGGAAAAGATTGGAACTGCTGAAGCCCCTGCTGCTGCTTCCTGGCCACGGAGGAAGATTTAAAAAGATAAGCATGTTCCACGTGCTCTGTTGGAAGGCTTGGAGAGGGTCCAAGTGATTGTGATGATTCACCATACAACTGACACTGTCAACCAGGTCCCTTTCCCTCCAGGGACCTCAAATATCTGTGTTTGTTCCTGAGTCATTCATGGGCTCGGAAGGCTACTTTCATGAGCAGTTCTTCTCAGTGGTCCAAAAGTGTCAAGAAGGTGGCCTCCTGCCTCCAGGAACAGTGCTCAACGGGTAACCAAGGAGCCATGTACAAGTCCACAGGCTCCTGTCACCTTTTAGGGACACTCTTTCATCTGCCAATGTTCCCCACTGGAGAATCTCCAATTTTCCTCAGGTCACTGGGCTGGGAAGACAGACTTCAGTGAGTATTGTCCCATCCTTGACCAGTTCCCTGCTGTCCTGGTAACTGACCTTGCACTTCCCAGATAAGCCGTTTTCATTTTCCCAGAAGAATTCAGCATCTCAGATCTGCCTCTAGAAGAATCCATGTCAAGGCAGAAAGGTGAACTCAGTAACAGGACCGTGTATTTGAAACAAGGCTTGTCTTCCATCCATGCTGGAAAATGGAGAACAAACAATCGGAATGCTTTGGCTTCTATGCACCCCTTCCTGGACTGCCCTCGTCTCCTTTTCTTCTACTCACTTCTATTGTCTTCCAGCAACTAAGCTCAGAGATGAGTACAAAATAAACAGGGATTTCCTTTGAATTCTCTCAGCGACAGCTTGAGCTTGTAAAACAGCCAAGTCCAGAGCATCAGGTAGGCTCGAGGACTCAGCAAAGAGGCCAGAAGACTTTGGGGTCCCTTCACCAGGGAAGCTTAAGGAACGTCCTAGAGCGGAGCTGTCTTTCTGCTCTCCTGGGGTCTTGGCTTCATGTGGTGGCTGCTTAGAAGTCAGTGCATACATGGCTTCAGCCACTCAGCTCCAGACTGGCCAGACCCCTCACTATCTGAGCATCAGGTGGCTGCCACGTACACCCACATCACCCACTATGGTGGTTTGAATGTAACTGGCTCCCATAATCTCATGGGAGTGGCCCTATTACAAGGTGCAGCCTTGGTGAAGTAGCTGTGCTCTTATTGGAGAAAGTGTGTTACTGTGGACTTTGAGGTCTCATATATGCTTAAGCCATGCCCAGTGAAACAGATCACTTCCTGTTGCCTGCAAGATGTAGGACACTCAGCTTCTTTTCTAGCACCGTGTCTATCTACATGCCACCAATGTCGCACCATGATGATAATGGACTAAACCTCTGAAAATGTAAGCCACTCCAATTAAATGTTTGTTCTTTGTAAGAGTTGCTGTGGTCATGGTGTCTCTTCACAGTAATAGAAACCCTAGGACACCGCCATGTGTACTGTAGAAGACTCTGTGCCCCATTTGACAAAGGGGTGAACCATCTGGAAAAACAGAGACACTGATTGTACCATCAGCAAAGGGAAGGAAATTCCCAAGTAAGAAATGCACTGCTAATCAATTAAGCTGGAAACAGTTAAAGAGGACTCCTGTCTCTAGACTGGACAGGAAAGCAAAACGGTGCCAGCAAGACCCTTCAGGGGATGATGATATTAGAGTTAGTTTGGGGACATAGGACTGGTGTCTCTGCAGCTGTGGAAGAGGTGACATTATCACTCTAATATCTTTCTGAGGTTGTTGGTATTTTCTGATCTAGAGGTTTAATGAAGATAACTTGAAAATTTTAAAGTGTAAGTTACAGAATGCCATTAGATTAATCCATAAGAAAGAGCCAGTCTGAAGACTTCTAATTTTATTATAAAGAAATTAAGAGAAAAGAGAGCAGGGTTTTATTTCATAATAATGGGATAAAAGGGATGCAATGTTCTCCCATATAATTTAGGTTGTGATTGCACTAGTCAGGTTTCTGTTCCTGTAGCTAAATGCCTGAGACAATGGGCCTTAAAAGTGGGAAGGCTTCCTTGGCTTCATGGAAGGTTCAGCTGGTTGACCCATTGTTTATGGGCCTGGGGCAGGTCACGGTGGAGAGAATACACCTGCAGACAAAGCTGCCCAGTTTCTGGTGACAGGAGTTAACAAACCAAGAGATCAGTGCCCCACGGCCTCCTTCAAGAGCACACTTCCAATACAGCCTCCCCTAGACACCACCTCTCAGGTCCCACCACCTTCTGGTAGTGCAAACCTATAGACCAAGGCTTGAACACCTGGTCTCTGAGGGGAACCCAGCTCCAGGTGACCGCGTCTAGGAACAAAGTCATCAGCCCTGTGAAGATCAGAAGACAGGACAGGACAGAAGAGGGCTCCTGTGGAGTGGGTGCTGTTGCTGGCCACCCTCGAAAGTCCACAGGGTCGCTGCATCTCTCAAATGGGAAGACAGTAGGGAAGCGAGGCAGGCGGAAAGCCAGTACCCTGGCTATGTGTCGGTTTATTCTCTAGATTTTTACAGTGAAACCTGAGAAAAGCAGACAAATGATACCGCATGTCCATGTGCAGTAACTTCAAGGAAGAACTCATCTTAGACTTCAGACATTCCTGTCCGTACGACACTGGAATCCTCAGCTCTTCCTTGCTACGGCACTAGCACTTTACAGTGCCAGCAGCGCGGGTTTAATCGTACTGCTCAGATATCCCGAAGGAGGCATTACCACTTCTCAGCCCCACACAACACATGCCTGAGATGGTTCTGAGTCACACCCAGAAGGCTCAGTTTGTTCAATTGTACCGTTGAACAAGGTAATGAAGTACCGGCGTGTTGTTCATTCATTCTTTCTGTTTGGTGAGTTTATTCACTCATCAAAATGAATCTACTACCATGGATCAGAGCTCCCCCCGCCCAAAAGATCCTGGGGAGACATAGAAAGGGATAAGTCATGATTCTGCACTTGGAAGCACAGTATATAGTGAGAAAGAAGGACTTATAAATCAGTTGTTTTGTCAACAGCATGAAACAAAAAATGCCTTTGAAATAGTGGTTCTCAACCTGTGGGGTGCAATCCTTTGGCAAACCTCTATCTCCAAAAATATTTACATTACAATTCCTAACAGTAGCAAAATTACAGTTATGAAGTAGCAATAAAAATAATGTTAGGGTTGGAGGTCACCACAACATGAGGAACTGTATTAAAGGGTCACAGCACTAGGAAGGTCTATAGGGAGGTGGTAGTTTTTACAGGAACTCTAATGACAAAGGGTTGGACTAAAGTCCTTAGAGTAGCGATCTTCAACTCAGACTGGTCATTCGTGCCACATGGAGAAGGGCTGGCCCTAAAGAAGAAAGAAGAAAAGAAAACTTAAAAGAAGAATTTAAAAGATCCTACCACAAATGAATGAAATCAGAATCTCTCAGGAGAGAGCATGGATATCATTACTTTTTTAAATAAACATCTAATCCATTTATATAATGTAATATTATTCTTCAGGAAAAAGTAACAAAATGTTGATTCACGTGACAACATAGACAAACCTTGAAAATACCCCTTCCCCCCTGTAGGCTCACATATTTGAATGCTTGGTCATTAAGGAGTGACGTTACCTGACAGGGATTAATTAGGAGGTGTGGCCTTGTTGGAGGAAGTGTGTCACTGGGCGTGGGCTTTGAGGTTTCAGAAGCCCAAGTCAGGTCCAGTGCCTCTCTTCCTGCTGCCTGTGGATCTGAACGTAGAGCTCTCAGCTCCTTCTCCAGCACCGTGTCTGCCTGTGTGCCGCCCTGCTGCCTGCCGTGAGAATAAATGAGAATAATGGACTAAACCTCTGAATTAAATGCTTTCCTTTGTAAGAGTTGCCATGGTCACGGTTTCTCTTCACAGCAACAGACCACTGACTAAGACATGTGCTAAGTGAACAAAACCAGACACATACTTCATAATTCCATCTACACGAGCTGGCCCAAACAGGCAAATCCGTAAAGGAAGAGAATTGGTCAGTAGTTGTGGGGGGAGAAATTTCTGCTAAACAATGAGTTTTCCATTTGAAGTTGTAGAAATGTTCTGACTTTATTAGCAATGGTTGTACAATATTATGAATATACTAAAACCACTGACCTGCTTGCTTTAAAACAGCGTAGTTAATGTCATGTGAGTTTTATCTTGATACAAACATTGGAAACAGAAAATGCTTCCTACGGACTCCTAATTCACAGTTGTAATCAAGTTCCCCTGATCTACAAATTACTGAGGGTGTGGCGATCCACAGCACTGGTTTTCCCATTTTCCTAAACTCCGGTACAGCTCTCTTGCGCTGTGGCATAGCAGTGACCAAACTACCTGAAAAGAACAACTTCAGGGAGGGAGGCTTTGCTCCTGGTTTCGGAGGGCTCCATCCATGGACACGTGGCTCTGTGCTTCTGCAGTGATGCAGTATACCGCATCGCTGGACATGTGTGCCAGGGGCTCCTCACCTCATGGCAGCTAGGAAGAACAGAAAGAAAAAAAAACTGAGGGGACCCAGAGCAAGATCAGTTCCCCAAGATATGGTCTGGTGACCCACTTCCTCCTACCAAACTCTATCTTCTGTAGTGCCATCACCTCCCAACAGTCTTGAAGAATTTAGAGTCCGGGGCTGGAGAGATGGCTCAGCGGTTAGAAGCACTGGCTGCTCTTCCAGAGGTCCTGAGTTCAGTTCCCAGTACCCACAGTGTGGCTCACAATCCTCTATAACTGTAGCCCCAGAGGATCCAATGCTCTCTTCTGGTGTGTAGACATATATGCAGATAAAGTATAAATAAATAAATCTCTAAAAAAAAAAAAAGAAGAAGAAGAAGACTCTATTAACAGATGAAGCCATTCATCAAGTTAGAGTCCTCATGATCTACTTATCTCAGACATACCAGAGATGTGCTTTATCAATTTCCCAGACAGCTCTCTTAAGTTAGTATGCAAGATGAACCATCACAAACACTGTTATTGATCCCATGTCTCTTAAACTTCGGGGATTTGGTTCATCGTGGATGTTTTATATTACTCTTTTCTTTCTTTTTGTTTTTTAAGGCACGATGAGCCAAATCCTGGAAGTTTAAGACCCAGATTGTGAGTACATCTGTATTCGAGGCTCAGTAGGAAAAGCGGAGTCCACAAAGTGGACAACAAGGAAGGAGGAAAACCAGAGAAATGAAGGGATACGTTTCTGAAGCAGGCACATGCTTCAGAGGGCTCAGATGAGATGTCATCAAGGAAAAGACACAGACTGCCCAGGAGACATGGGGGACTAGGTTGGAGGTGAGAAGTCCCAGGGCCTCAGAAAGGTCAGGAGGAGAAAGGGTGTCGGTCAAAACTGAGGGAAGGGGAGAAGGCACTAAAAACCATACTAAGCATGATTGCAAGAAGGGAATAGCAGGTACAAGGGATCTGATGGGGAAATGAAGGGGGGGCTTTAATTAGGGAGGGGAGGGAGATAAATACAGAAAGAGAGTGGAGGGTACGATAACAATAAGAATGTCTGGAAATGTCATAAGGAATCATACTATTAACTATTTACCTTAAAAAACCTATAATACACATAAGTCTGTGTATAAATATACATACATACGTAGTTTAAATGAAATTTTCTCATCCGTGTTGATAATGATCCCTCTAAGAACACAAACCACCTAACCAGCATCCCAGTCCCACCCATGAGAAGCCCTTTTTTGAGCTGTTGGTCAGGGTTGTCCAAGAGACTCCCAAAGCATTATGGACTACTGCTGTTGCCCTTGGGTGCTCCCTAGAGGTGGAAGGTAAAGTCCCTATTGCTGAAGAGACCATGCATTTCAGACACGAGGCCCAGATTCACTCGAGCTAGAACTGACCTGAATGCCCCCTCCCTGTGGACTAGCGTGAGTGGTACCAACAGGGAAGCAGCCAACAGTTCTACCCAGCTGTGATGCCTATGAGAACCACAATGGCACAACCCTAAGGGTGTAGTCATGGTCTGCATATGTCATCAGTAACCAACAGTTCTCTAATTAGACTTAAGACGTGCTCAACAAGAGGAAAATCGGGCTGGAGAGATGGCTCAGTGGTTAAGAGTACTGGCTGCTCTTCTAGAGGTCCTGAGTTCAATTCCCAGCGTCTACATGGTGGCTCACAACCATGGAATCTGATGCCCTTCTTTGTCATGCAGGCATTCATGCAAATAGAGTACTCATATACATAAAATACATAAATAAATAAATCTTTAAAAAAAAAAAAAGAGGGAACTCAAGCCTGGTACTAGAAACCTAGTCAACTACCAGGACTAGTGAAGTCATGGGTCTTGGAGGAAAGCCACAACCACCACTTTACTAAACCAGCATCATCCCTAACGCATTCTAAACATTTGTCCTCATACCCCCAGACAAGTATGGTCCTCACCTCTCATCAAGGAAACTTCTCTTTCCAACAAATGGAGACCACAACCAAAATGCAGAGTTGTGGAGCCCAGTCCCAGTGGATACATCTACAGCACAACTCCCTCACCTAAGGCTCAGGGAGCATGTGAAAGGAGGGGACAGAAGACTGTAAGAGCCGGAGGATCAGGGAGTTTGATGTAAAATTGTATCTCCCAGTGATGTCAGAGCTATGACCATAAAGTCTCACCAACACGGCTGCCTGTACATGAGCCGAACAAGGACAACTACAATAGACTTGCTAAGAAGGGGGAAAGACCACAAGGCCTCCACACCACACAAAGAACTGCAGGAAATTAGGAAGGCTGAGAGTGGGAGGGATGTCTTCCCCAGGGAAGAGCACACCAAGTGGTTACCCAATACCAAATGGTCAGCCCTGAAGACACACACACAAGTACCATTATACAGACTGAGCAGGTTATATTTAGGAATATATATATATATATATATATATATATGTGTGTGTGTGTGTGTGTGTGTGTGTGTGTGTGTGTGTGTGTACTCATGTATATTTAGGAATACACATACATACATATATATTCCTGTACACACATGTATACATATATGTTACATATAACAACACTTAACAAAAAAAGAGGGACCATGAATTTGAAAGAGAGCATATGGGAGAGTTTGGAGGGGGAAAGGGATGTAATTATATTATAATCTCAAAAATTAAACACAATAATTTTAAAATGCAGTGTGGTTTAGGATGAGAAACCTCTGAACAGGTTTGTGAAATCCAATGGAAGGACTATGAAGGAGAGAAAGTCAGGGGTGTGCTACTGCTCAGGGCGGAGAGGAAAAGTCAGCGTTGTTCCACAGGCCAGAGCCCTAGAACAGGCACAGGCCCCTCCACCCACCCTGCCCCTTGCCTTTCTGTCCAGTCCTCAGATACAATGGTTTGGTTACTAGGGTTTTGCTGTGGCCCCAGGGTTTGCCTCCCACCTCAGTCCAGCTGCAAGTGACCCGGTATAGAGTTGTCCTCCCGGGTTACATTTTTGTCTTTCTTGTTATTTTAATCTTATTTTTCCTTCTCTTGGACAGTCCATTCTCACTAGACCCCAGAAGTGACCTTCCAGATACCACACTGAGCCACACCCTTTCTTCGGTCAAGCCTGGCCCTTCACATTTCCTTCTGTGTGGATGTGCATGATTTCCAGGTGGTAAATCCACCCTTGAGGGCCTCACTTCCAGCTTAGAGCCGTGGTTATCTCAAAGGAGTCGACTATGGAAAGCTCCACCCAGGATCTGCTGAGCACTGAGCCGGACTCTTAAGACTTTCTCATAATGCATTAGCTAAAACCCAGGTTTGCAGAGGATGGCTCCCTGGGAAGCCATTGACAGGGTGGCCAGGATGCCGGGTGATCCAAGCTTGAGGAAACAGACGGTGGCAAAAGTGGAAATGAGATGGTTGACTACTGAGTCCAAGCAAGTGAGACAAGGAAATCTGAAGTGGAAGTAGCGGAGGGGCTCTAAGAGTAAGAAGCAGGAGCCACGGCTGCGGCTGCAGGGCGGTAACTATGTAACTGTCCAGACAAACAGAAGCTTTGATGGGGAAACAGGAAGAAACAGCAGAAGACCCCAGATGTAAACAAAGGTGGGAAAAGGAAGGGCCAGGCTTCCTGCAACGGTGCTGTTTAGGGATGTGACAGGTCTACCCTGTGACACCAGGAGAAGGTATTTGAGCTGATGTCCTTTTGCTGAAAAGAAACCCCATTTGGCTTAGCAGGTGTTTGTGGAAGTCGGGTACAGGGAGTGGAGGTAAACTGGTACCCATGGGGACTACACTTCACATGTGATCCCATATTGACCAGTGCTGTGTGGGTGTTTGCCTGCTAGGAATGTGACCCAGGACCTCCAGTGTGCGAGGCACGCGATTGTAGCTGATGTAAACAGGATTGTTTCCTTGGTTTTTGTTTTCCGATTAGTTTATTGCTAATAATAGAAATGATAATGGTTTCTCAATGTTCATTCTGCACATGATACTGGATACTTCTGATTTTGGTCAGTTTTGGGGTGACCATGTCATTTGCAAACAGATAAATTCATTGGTGTTTTTTCTCTGTTAATTTTTAAATTTTCTTCCTCTTGCCTAATTATTCCGACTAGTATGAGGTAGTGATACAGGGGAAGTCAGGTTCTCCTACTGGGGTTCATAGTCTCAGTAGCAATATAATTTAAGAACAGGATCAAATGGAGTTTAAGGACAATTTTATGAGTTTTTTTTTTAAGCCCCCAGGGCAGGCAAGAAATAAAACCTCAGCAGCTTCCTGGAGGAGGAGGAGGAGGAGGAGGAGGAGGAGGAGGAGGAGGAGGAGGAGGAGGGGAAAGAGGAGAAGAGGAGGAGGGAGGAGGAAGAGAGAGGAGAGGAAGAAGAACAAGTCGTGTCATTTAATCTGGCGTGAAGGTCACACACACAGCAGACAAGCAGCTGTATATACGGCAGGCAGGGAGGGAGGCTTCAGAGAGAGAGTAAGAAAGCCCAAACTATTGAAGAAACCCAAAGTGTTAAGGAAAGAAAGTATGCTTAGGAAAAAGACAGAAAGAAAGAAAGAAAGAAAGAAAGAAAGAAAGAAAGAAAGAAAGAAAGGAGAAGTTACACTTTTCTGAATAATTCAAAAAATCTGGCAGATTTACAAGGCTACATGGCTATGTCCTGGTAAGCTATATGGCTATGTCCTGGTGAGCTGTATGGTTATGTTCTGGTAAGCTGTATGGCTATGTCCTGGTAAGCTGTATGGCTATGTCTTAATGAGCTACATGGCTATGTCCTGGTAAGCTGTATGGCTATGTCCTGGTAAGCTGTATGGCTATGTCCTGGTGAGCTGTATGGCTATGTCCTGGTAAACTGTATGACTTTGTCCTGGTAAGCTGTGTGGCTATGTCCTGGTAAGCTGCATGGCTATGTCCTGGTAAGCTGCATGGCTATGTCTTGGTAAGTTGCTACACTTGGGACAGGGATTTGGGGAAGGAAAAGTACAGTATTTCAATAAAGGACTTGCCTTTGTAGGGGTGGTCCCTTGGCCAAATGATAACCTTGCCTAACTACAGGACTTTTTTTCGGCTCTAACCGTTGAATAGAAATTGAAGAGCAGCATCCCATCTTGTTTCCAATCTTTGAGGGAAAGCTTTCGACTTTTCACCATTGAGTGTGATGCTAACTGTGAGCCCATCATCAATGGCCGCCAATGTGCTGAGATACATTCCTTCTATGCTTCGTCACAGACAGTCTTTATCATGGAAGGATCTAGAATTTTGTCACCTGCCTCTTCTGTGTCTGGGAAGCCTTTGTCCTCCATTGTGCTAATGTGTTATATCACATTTACTGACTTGTATGTGTTCAGCCATCCTTATACCTCAAGGGCTGAATCTTGATTGATCCTAATGTGCTGTTCAATTCACTTTTTGAGTATTTTAATATTTTATATCTGCATTTATCGGGGACATTGGCTCTTCATTTCTTTTTTGTTTACAGAATGATTTATTCGTTTTATTTATAGGAGTGTTTTGCCTGCATGTATTTATGTTGCCATTATTTATTTTATGTGTATGAGTGTTTTCCCTGCATGTGATTATGTGCAGAGTCTGGGGAGATCAGAAGAAGGCATTGGAGCCCCTGAAACTAGAGTTATGGGTGGTTGTGAGCCACCATGTGGGTGTTGGGGACAGAACCCAGGTTGTCTGCAAGAGCAGCCAGTGCCCTTAACCCCTGTGGCTCATGAACCACTGTGGCTCTTCTTTTCTTTTTATTTTTTGTGGTGTTCTCATCTGGCTCTGGAATCAGGGTGATGCTGATTCAGTGACTCATGCTTGGAAGTGTTCCCATCCTCTTCAGAAACAAAACAAAAACTGAAGGCATTTGAGAAAGGTTAAGATTAATTCTCCTTTCAATGTTCGGTAGAATTCAGCAATGAAGCCATTGGCACCTTCTGGGATCCTGGGATCTTCTTCAATGAGAGGATTTATTATTGATTCAGTCTCCTTATTTGTTACTGGTTTGTTCCATTGCTTTTTGGTCTTGGTTTCTTTGTTGTTTGCTTGTTGTTGTTTTTTTGTTTGTTTGTTTGTTTTTCCATGCTAAGGGTTCAATGCAAAACCTTTCTTACGCATGCTAGGTAAACACATACCAGTGAGCTACACCTCTGACCCGGGTTTAGTTTTTTATGACACTTCACATGCTTTGCATGCAGTAAATTCACAAAGCAGACGGGACAAAACATCAAAAGAACCAGAGAGCAGACCTACTTTGTGCCACTCACAGGCTTTGTTTCAGGCAGTGCTGGCCAGGTTGGAGCTAGCCCTGGGCTCTCTCTCTCCTGGTTGGAGCTAGCCCTGGGCTCTCTCTCTTCTGGTTGGAGCTAGCCCTGGGCTCTCTCTCCCCTCCTGATATGGAACCGATCAGGAGATGTGTCAAGCTGCACACAGTACAGGCTCAGCCCAAGTGAAGAAAGCAGTTAACCCAAAATGCTCTGCCAAGATTCTTTCTTTTTTCAGTTCATGTTTATGTGCATGGGTGTTTTGCCTGCAGAGGTCAGAAGAGGGTGTCCCATCCTCTGGAACGGAATGCCAGACAGCTGTGAGCTGCCACGTGGGTGCTGGGAATTGAACCTAGGCCCTCTGGAAGAGCAGTTGAGCCATTACTTCAGCCTCCTGAGGTTGTTTTTAAAGCAGTGAGTTTCCATACCACATGGATTTATTTGAAAGGTCGTTATTCAAGTCAGGCGCTACCAGGCTTCCAGATAACCACAGTGCAGGGCCTAACTTGGAAAGAATGCCGTCCTGGGGGTTGATTTCTTTTTATAAACCATTACTTAGCATGTCAGTGAGTACTTCTGGAGAGCTCCAAGGATTCAGAAAACTTAAATTAAAAACAAAACAAAACAAAACACTGGTTTCTAGTCTTTACCTCTAGTCAGTTTAACTAAAATTCATTGAAACATTAATTTTAAGGTAATTCTTTAGAATAACTTGGGTCTGATGCTTTCAAATGTTACTTATGGAAAATCAGGTTGAGGGGGGAAAATGTGATTACGAAACTTAGGAGAGCTAACCCAAGATAGCTAAACATGTTTTTATTAAGTACTCAAAAAATATCTGAACTGTTTTGGATAAACAAACTTAAAATATAAAAATAAAAGATTAATTGTGAGATATACAGAGATAGTTTTGTCTTGCTTCATTTAAAAAGCAAATGTACTGAGGGTGTTGAGATGAGCTAATTTTTGCTTTGAAATAGTTACTAAGAAATATGACACTGTGTTGTAAATAATGTATTTTAGTATCTAAAAATGTTACTAGTGTTTCCTTTCTGTGCCCTTTAATCTATTGATCAAATTTGAAAACAGGGCTCAGAAAGAAGACAGAGGACCATTTACTACGAAAGGGGAGGAGGGGGTTGTTGTGGGTCACCCTATCTGGACACCCCATGTTGGAGGGGGTAAGAAGGCACAGCGGCAACAACACAGATACCAGGAGTCAGGTGAGAAGCAAGCAGCGGACTCATTTATTGCAGATATGGGGCGAACCTATATACCCCCTCCTGATTTCCCATTGGCAGCCAGAGACTCTCTTAGCTGTGTTGTCTCTTTCTCATTGGCCGCAGCATTCTGATGGCTGTGCATCACCAATCACCAGGTACAGCAGCAGACTCCAAGTTGGCTCAGTGGGAAGTAGCTAGCATGCATGCCTATGTGTACTACCCCCAGAACAGAGCAGCTGTGGTTTTATCAGGCTATCTGACTGCACTCCTCCTAAAGAGAGAGACGACAAAGCGGCGTGTTATTGGTGCCTGGAGGTCCTATCCTACCTACAACATCTACTAAAGGAAATTGAAAGAGAATAATTGGGTCATAGGATAGTTTTATTCGTGTCCAGGCTTGGCGATTAATGTATGGCTCTAAATAATCCTAAACCTAAAACTAATCATTAATGTAGCCCAAATTCTAACCTGAACCCGAACCCTACTTTTAAAACCAGTCCAAACCCTAGACTTCATGATAAACCTAACATTGGATATAACCATGAACTAGCTTGAATACTAACCTTAACATTAGCCCTCACGTTTACTTAAGCATAGCTTGAACACTAACACTAAATACACAACAACTCTAAAAGAAACTGTAACAATACTTCCAGCCTGAACAGCCAAGCTAGGTCTAACACTAACCTTAAGATTAGTTCTAACACTAACTTAGTTCTCATACTGACTTCATACCAAATGTGGGGGGAGCCCAAAAACAGCTTGACCACATAACTGCCATGACAGGCTTAAGGGCCCAGACCCAGCTGCCATGACAGGCTTACTGGCAGGTAACACCCAGGAAAAGCCGTAAGCTGACACTACCCAGGGAGTATCTAAGGGAAAGAACCTAACATTCCAAACATTCCAACCATCAGTTAAGATTAGATGAGATCGCCAGATGTCCCTGAGCCTAGCACACACCTATTTCCCTTTTACAGATACCCCTAGACAAATGTCAACCAATCAAGGTCCTGAACCCTGGAAATCCCCTCACCCCAACCTCTGCTACGATTAAAAACCCTACCCTACCTAGGCTCGGTCCTCTCTGTTCTCACCACTGGATCAGACAGACAGAGAGACCAAGCTTGAGCTTAAATAAAGGCTCTTTGCTTTTACATATGGGATTTAGTCTCTGTGATAGTCTTTTGGGAATCCCCTCTATCTGGACATAACACAAACACTAACCTAACTCTATAGGTAATCCTAACCCTTGCTCTGTCACCAGTTTTAGCCCTAAATTTAACCTGACTCTAACCCTAACCCTAATGACAATCCTAGTCCTAACTTCAACTCTGTACCTACCTCTAACTCTAATACTAACCTTAGAAATAAGACAAATCCTAACCATAACCCTACTTCTAGCTCTAACATTAATCTTAGAAATAGAAGTTGAAGAGCCTTTAGCCCCTAACCCTAACCCAAACACTAGCTCTCACCCTAAACTTAATCCTGGCTCAAACACTAGCCCTAAATATAATCCTAGCCCCAAATGAAATTTTAACTGTATCTCTAGTAAGAACCCTAAAGCTAGCAGTTGGATCCCAGCAGCAGCTGCAGTGACTCAGTTCTTCTAGTCCTCTCCTTGTCTCCCTTTGGCTTCTGGAAACGTGGCCTCAGGTGTGGCTGTCTCTAACAGTGTCATCACGGTGTTCAATGACATGAAAGTGCACACAAGTCCTCAACACCAGAAGTGAAGAAATATAAGAAGGTAGTGCTCTTCTGCCTTAACGGGGACAAGAAAAACACCATCCTGGAAGAGGGCAAGAAGATCCAGCAGGAGATGTGGGGCAGATGTGGACGACCCCTACGCCACTTTTGTCAAGATGCTGTCATACAAGGACCACCACTATGGTCTCTACGATGCAACCTACAAGACCAAGGAGAGCAAGAAGGAGGACCTGATGTTCACCTTCTGGATCCCTGAGTGTGCATCCCCTAAGAGCAAAATGATCTGTGCCAGCTCCTAGGACGCCATCAAGAAGAAGCCAACAGGAATAAAAAATGAATTACAAGAAAACTGCTATGAGGAGGTCAAGGACCATGGCACCCTGGCAGGAAAACTAGGTGACAGCGCCGTCATCTCTGTGGAGGGCAAGTCTTTGGGAGCTGGCTCCAGCCCCTTGCCTGGAGCATCCAGCAGCCCCAGACCACTCTTGGGTGTTACAGGCTGCCCCTGTTCCTGCCAGACTGGAGAGGCTGGGGTCATCCCAGCAGGGGGAAGGCAATCCCTTCACCCAATTGCCAAATGTTGATTCCCTCTCCCACCTAGGTCCACCTCCCTCCATCCCTGACTGTGCAGGCCCTTCCAAACTGCTTTTGATCTTCTGATTCCTCTTAGGTTGAAACAGACCAAGTCCCTTCTTAAGCACCTATTTTGGGAGGCGCCTATAATTTTTTTTTAACGACCACCCCTACTCCTCATCCTTCCCCATCCCATGCTGCCAACTTCTCACCAAAACAGTGACTGTGCTTGTCTGTTTAGTTCTGTGGGTAAAGGAAACGTGGACCTGACCATCCCTGCGCCAGCTTGCTGCCCACCCACTTTCCTTGATCTTGGCCACTCCTGGAAGCAGGACCAGTAAGGAACCTTCAATTAAAAAGAAAACATAAATGAACTGAACAAACAAAAATCAGTAAAAAGGCTAATTAACAACAACAAAAAGAACGGTAAAACTCTGTCTAAACTAACCTGAACAACTTTAACAGCAATTGTAGATCTTTTACTAACATTATCCTAAATTCTAACCTAACCTGATGTGTAATCCTAACGATGACTCTGCCACCAATCCTAATCTTAAACCCAGCTTTAAACCTAACCCAAAAACAAACACTAACCATAACAACAAACCTAGCACCAATTTAACCCTAACCCTACATCTAACTCTAACACTAATGTTACACATAAAACCAATACTGCCCCACACCCTAACCTCACACGACATCTAACTCTATTCTTTGGAATACCTAAATGGTCACAGACACATCCATTAACTCAGGCCTATCCATAACCCTAACCTACATCTAACTCTAAAACCAACATTGAAAAACTGGCTGTAGTCCTAACACATACCCTAGCCATAAACTTAAACATAACCCTAACCATAAATGTAAGGCTATCTAACTCTAACCCTAATTGTAATCTTAACTCTAAGTCTAGTCCTAAGACTAATCCTAACCCTGTCTAACCATAACTACACCCTAAAATAGGACTAATGAGTCCCTAGCCAAAACCCAAAGCCTAATCCTACATCTATCTCAACTACTAAACTTAAATCTAAAACTAAACATGAAGAATTTCTAACATTAATTGTACCCTTTACTCTAAAGCTACACCAAGCTCTGTTCTGAACCTGAATTCTAAGCTAACCCTAGTTCTGAACCCAGTTATATATATTTTCAAGACAGGGTTTCTCTGTGTAGCCTCCCTGGCTGTCCTGGAACTCTCTCTATAGACCAGGCTGACCTTGAACTCACAGAGATCCACCTGCCTATGCTTCCAGAGTGCTGGGATTAAAGGCCTGTGACACCACCGCCCAGCACATAGTTCTATTTTTAAGTTTAGTTCTAATTCCAATAATAAGCCTAACTCTACCCTGACCCTAAACCCCACAACTAACCATAACTACAATTGTAACCAAAACCCTAACCCTAAGCCTCACTAATCATACCCCTTAACCATAGCTCTAACCACAACCATAATCTAAACCTGGCCCTAACCCTATGCATAACCTTAACCCTGACACAAAAAAAAACTTTACACCTAAGCCAAACACTAGCTTTAACCCCAAAACTAACCCTAAACATAGCGCTAATTCTAAACCTAGCTCTAACCCTACCCTAACCCTGACCCTAAACCAATCATTAACTTTAACCATAGCTATCTGGAATACTAACTCAAACCACACCCCTCACCCTAGCTCAAATACTAGCACTAAACACATCCCAAGCCCTAAAGGAAACTGTATTTCCAGCTTCACCCTAAACCTAGTTCTAACACTAATTGTAGCTCTTACACTGACTTTATACCAAGCTTTAATTTAGCCCTATCTGTAATTGTAACCCTGGCCCTCCCACTAATCCTAACCCTGATCCTAAACCTAGCTTTTAGGGTTCTAAGCCCAGGGCTAACACTAAACCAAATGACAGGGTTAGCCATATCCTTAATCCTGCCAGTACCTCCACCATGAAGCTAGACTCTCAGGAAGCCAAGGAATGGGGTAGAGCAAGCTGATTTGGTGTTAGCCACATGGCTTAGCAGTTTAAAGACTCATATGGTCAGAAAAAGATAGAGAAATGCAGTAAACACAGATTAAGACAAAAAAAAACCCACCTCAAAATGATTTATAATTCATTTAAAACTATATACAGGCTTGGGAGAGTAAAGAGAAGGTATAGACATTCTTAAAAAAGAAACATATAGTTTAAAATAATAATAAAGTCCTTAAAAAGGGAGTAAAGTAATATTTTTCAAAAAGGCTGCATAAAGATGGAAAATACACAGGGAGTCTGGATACTGTGATATTGTGTTGTCTTTGGATGTTTGGCAGCTGAGGAAGGAGCGACAGCTGCTAAGAGACATTTGATTATAAATGTTGCTGGATTAAACCAATCTATATGTTTTTAAAATGTCTTGACTTCAAAATTTAAGTCAAAGGATATGTTACTTTGGGAAAGAGGTTCTGCTTTTGTTTCCACAGAAAATGAGAGGCTGTGGATTCATTCTGGGTTAAGAAAAATCAGATTTGATTGAGGAAGACCCCCTGAAAAATCTCCAATGGGAACAGATGGCCCAGATGATCCAACATCTCAAAGCACCTCTGTAGATAGAAGTTTCTCTGGTCCTGCCTGGGCCCTGAAGTCCTGTAGCCTGCTTATAAAATAATCATACAGAGGCTTAATATTATTTCTAACTGCTTGGCCATTAGCTCAGGCCTACCACTGACTAGCCCTTACATTTAAACTCAGCCCATTTCTGTTAATCTGTATGTTGCCACGTGTTCCGTGGCTTTACCTGTGTGCCATTACGTGCTGCTCCCTGGATGGCGGGCTGACGTCTCCTGACTCAGCTTTCCTCTCGCATAATTCTCCTTCTCTGCTTATCCTGCCTATACTTCCTGCCTGGCTACTGGCCAATCAGCATTTTATTTATCAACCAATCAGAGCAACACATTCACAGCATACAGAGCAACATCACCCATCACTCCTCTGTTGCAGTTCCCTCTGAGTTCTGCATCCAGAACAGCTTCAAGGCAACTGGCTGAGATGATCCAGCCTCACAGAATACTCCAGTCAAGACTGACCATAATCCTAAATTTTTTCAGAGTTCCCATAAGATTACCAGCATCCCCAATCAGCAGGAAATAGTCTAGAGAACTATGCCCACATTCCCAAAAGTAAATTATGGATATTTGTTATTGTTTAGGGGAGTCGATTACAAGTTGTTATGGATAATGTTCAGGAAAAAAGCTAAACAAAGGAGATTAGATTCAGGGATCTTGTTCTGAAAAGAAAAAGGGAAATACAGAAATGTGTGGGAGCCTGTTTTCAGGTTCCTCGTGGCTTTACTCAGCAGATCTGCATAGTGAGGATGATTAGGACCACAGGCCTGAGTGCAAGTGTCTGAGATGATCTGCACTTGGCTGTGCTGGGGGAGGAGGTCTTTTGCTCCACCCCTTGGCGTCTCTATAAAAACCCTGGGGCAGAGACAGTCAGGGCCCTTTGGAATAGGTTCCAGGTCCTCTCGAGGCTATCCTTTATTTTCTATCTGTTTATCTCTTCTATCTAATATTTCCTGCTACTTGCACTCAAGAAAAGTCTGGGGAGCTGTGGGGTTGGTGGGTAAATCTACTTTAATCTAAAAAACAACTATTAATCCTACATGTTTTACATTAGTATGGATTTTGGTTTATTGATACAAATTTAAAGCTAGTTTTGTTATACTGTATGTATATTTCTACTCTTGTTTAGGACATTATGTTTATACAGCTCACTTAAAAATTTAATATATAATTAAGAAATACAGATTAATAGTCATCTATAATAGCAAACTTATAGTCATGTTAGGTGTGTTTTCAAGGTCATACAGAGATATATTTCAGATAGATAGGCTATCTTCAAACACTTCAAAGACCGACAGAATATAGCATTTAAAATGTTTTAAAGAACTTAGGCTTTTCTTGACAGTGAGACATGTCTGCTCCTGGCAGCACCAATCTACTTCAGAGAAGATGATGGGCATTGAAGAAACTCCATATGGAGTTAACTTTCTTTGTGGCAAAATTAGCCACTGGAAAAGAAAGTGCCCTTGCCTCAACTGCTAACAATATACTGTCCAAATGAGACAAGCAGGACAGAAAAGAAAATGACTGACAAACTTTGCCAAGATAAGACCGGACAGTCCTTCAAATACCCTGCTTCACAGAAAAGTCTGTCAGGTATTCTAGGTCTGTAGGCCAGAGTTGGATGCCCAACATTGCAGAGGAACTTTGGGTGACTGTCCAGGAAGCTTGAGGTTCCTGTCATTAGGTAACATTTCACCCTTCTCGGGTTTTTGATGGAGCTGAAGACTAAATAGTTATAATTACAGGTTCCTTGGTTATAATAGAAAGTAAATTAGATACAAAACTTTAGACTCATCAAGATAAGATAGATAATTAAGTATTTTCTCTAATTTTGCCAAATGTAAATGGATTGGATAGTGTTACTATAATTCTTCCTTAATAGCTGTTTTTGTTGTATATAATCTTACTTTGTTAAAATTAAAACCTTCCTTTTAATTTCACAAAAAAGGGGGACATGCTGTGGAATAATCCTCTTGTACACTGTAAAGATTTGTCATTTGAATTGGTTTAATAAAATACTGATTGGGCAGTAGCCAGGCAGGAAGTGTAGGTGGGACAACCAAACTAAGAATGCTGGGAAGAGGAAGGGTGGAGTCAGGAGTCACCAGACAGATGCGGAGGAAGCAAATGAGAATGTCATACTGAGAAAAGATACCAAGCTATGTGGCTAAACATAGATAAGAATTAGGGGTTAATTTAAGTGTAAGAGTAGTTAGTTATAAAACTGAGCTATTGGCTGAGCATTTGTAATTAATGAGCCTCTGTGGGGTAATTTGGGAAACAGCTGCTGGGTATTTGGGAGTTTCTGACAGGACAGTAACTTCTGCCTTCAACTTACACTTGCCCAGGATCTAGAGATAGCAACAGTAACCAAAGAATGGAAAACCCACTCAACAAAGACAAGATCAACACCAAGAAATACCTCAATCATTATAACTCCAGATTTTTAGACCCAGGAACAAAAAACACAAACTTGCCAAGTCAATATGCCTCCATCAGAACCTAGCAACCCTATTACAGTAGGCCCTGAGAAATGGAATACAGCTGAAGGACAAGGACTCAAAACAGCAATGATGTTTGAGTACCTTGAAGAAGATCCCTTAATGGAGTTCATGAAAACACAAAACAATAGTCAAATGAAATAATGAAAACAGTTCACAGCATGAAAGTAGAAATAGAATCACTAAAGAAAACTGGAAACAAAAAATTTAGGATGTCAAACACAAACCTCAGATGTTGACAGTAAGGTAGAAGAGATGGATACCTCAGTCAAAGAAAGTATTAAATCCCCCTCCAAAAAACAAAACAAAACAAAACAAAAACAAACACAAACACAAACACAAACAAACAAACAAACAAAACCTCAAAAACCAAGCACAAAACATCCAGGAAGTCTGGGACACTGTGAAAAAAACCAAATCTATGACTAATAGGGATAATGGAAGGAGAAAAAAACTCAAGTCAAGGGCTTAGGAAATATTTTTAACAAAATCATAGAAGAAAATTTCCCCAACCTAAAGAAGAAGGTGCCTCTTAAGGTACAAGAAGCATATAGAACACCAAATAGGACCAGAAAAGAAATTCCCCATGACACATAATAATCAAAACTCTAAATATATAGGAAAAAATAAATCTGCAAGGAAAAAAGACTAAGTAACGTATAAAGGCAGGCCCATTAAAATAACACCTGGTGGCACACGCCTTTCAGCCTAGTATTCCAGAGGCAGGAGGTTCTCTACGTTTGAGGCCAGCATGGTCTACATATCAAGTTCCAGGATAGCCAGGACTACATGGTCTCCATGGAGACTCTGATGCCAGAAGGTTATAGACAAATGTTCTACAAACTCTAGAGACCACAATTGCCAGCGTAAGCTACTATACCCAGCAAACTGTCAATCACAATTGATGGAAAAAGAAAAACCTTCCCTTTAATCCCAGCACATGGGAGGCAGAGGCAGGCGGATCTCTGTGAGTTCGAGGCCAGCCTGGTCTCCAAAGCAAGTTCCAGGAAAGGCGCAAAGCTACACAGAGAAACCCTGTCTCGAAACCCCCCCCCCAAAAAAAAAGAAAGAAAAACCTTCCATGATAAAAACAAATTTAAGCGATTTCTATATTCAAATCCAGCTCTACAGAATGCTTTAGAAGGGAAACTTCAGTCATAAGAAGCTACCCACACTCAAGAAGAAATAAGGAATGACTAAATCCCAGGACAGTAAATCAAAAGACGGGGGAAAAACCCCATAACATAACAATAAAATAACAGGAATCAATAAACTTTGCTGTTTGATGGATACTCTAAATATTGTCTCAGCTTCCCCAACAAAAAGACTTAGATTTACACCACCCCACTTGGTACTTCCCACATCCTCTTCTGGAGTCTAGAAGACTTTCTACACAGCCAGATCTTCTCCACATTCCAGGGAGTACATACCGTACACCAGCTCAGTCCCCTCTGTCCATCTGATTTTATTCCACCCAAACTGTTTCCAACCTCTTGAACTGCTTGAACATCTTCTCTCCACCCCAATCTTCTCTGTCTATAACAAGCTCAGGACCAACAAAAGAAGTCCACATATCCAGATCTCATTTCAAAAATACCAACAACAGGGGCCCCCAGGCAGTGGGACCAGAACCTGTCCTTAATGCATGAGCCGGCTTTTTGGAGCCCAGTGCCTGTGCTGAGACACTTTGCTCTGCCTTGGTGCAGGGAGGAGGGGCTTGGACCTGCCTCAACTGAATGTACCAGGCTCTGCTGACTCCCCATGGGAGGCCTTACCTTGAAGGAGGTGGGAATAGGGGGTAGGCTGGGGGTGGGAGGAAGGAGGACAGGGGAATCAGTGGTTGATATGCAAAACAAATAGAAAATCTCTTAATTAAAAAAAAAAAAACCAACAACATGAAAGGTCAAGCCAATCTCTTCTCTCTAAACCTACCAGTCCTGTGGAAATGTTTGCCAATCAGAATGACTTAGATGATCCCCAGGACACAAAACTTAAAAGAACAATCCTAAACCTCATTAATGAATTCAAGGAGTTTAAAGAAAACGAAAAGAAACAGCTCAATGAAAATAAGGAGAAAGAGCTTAAGAAGGAACGCTTGAGTGTTGTCCAAGAAAACACAAACATAAGGCTAACAGAAATTATGAAGATAATATAAGACTTGATAATGGAATTCAATCAGAAGAAAGAAACACTGAAGAAGACTCCAGCTGAAATGAAGATGGACTTGAAAAAATCTAGTAACTCAACTAGAAATCTCAAAGGAAAGTCTTCCAAGTAGAGTGAACCAAGCAGAAGATAGAATATCAGGACTCAAAGATAATGGAAATAAGACCAAATAAGCAAGGAATATCAAAATTACACACACACAGGAAATCTGGGACACTGTGAAAAAATAATCAAACTTTTGAGTTATAGGCACAGATAAAGGAGAAGAACCCCAAGTCAATGGTGTAGACCAGATCTTCAACAAGATCACAGAAGAAAACTTCCCCAAACTAAGGAAAGACAAACCCATACAGATGCAAGAAGCACACAGAACACCAATCAGACAAGACCAGAAAAGTAAATCCCCATAGCATATCATAGTTAAAATATTAAATATGCTTAACAAAGAAAGTGTATTGAAAGTTGTAAGAGGAAAAGAAGAAAAAAAAAAAAAACCCAAGTCATATTTGGAGGAAAATCCATCAGAATAACAGCTGATTTATTAATGGAAAATCCGAAAGCCAGAAGAGCCTGGAGCAATGCATTCCAAGTCCTAAAGACTATGATGGCCAACCTAGATTAATATACCTAGCAAAACTATCTGTGATGATTGAAGGAGAAACAAAAACTTTCCACAATGCAAACAGCCTAAAAAAATTATATCCAGGAACCAAACCTAAAGAAAATATCAGAGTATTATTTTGGCCTGAAGGCATGAATGAGCATAGCAGAGAGACAGTGGAAAGAAATAAGAAACAATAATTATTAAAACACAAAGTACCAATAAGAACACAAACACCACCAAAAATCAACAACACAATGACTACAATTAACACACACATTTTAATAACTTTAAATATCAATGGCCTCAATGGAACAAGCCACTATACCTCACAAGCATTCTAAATTATTATTATTATTTCTTACTAAAAATTAAGTGTTATTATCTCTCCTGCTAGGGCACATTCCTGTTTCTCCTGAACTAGATTTCTGCCAGGTTGAGGGGAGGATTCATCTTAGGAGAGAGCAATCCTGCCTTTCCTACTCTGACTGGGACCTGGTGTCTGTGCTCTAATTGTAGTGTATAGAATGGTGTGTGTGTGCGTGTGTGTGTGCGTGTGTGTGTGTGTGTGTGTGTGTGTGTGTGTGTGTGTGTGTGTTAGGGTTTCTATGCTATGAGGAGACATTATGACCATGGCAACTCTTAGAAAATAAAACATTTATAAGTGGCAGCTTACAGTTCCAGATATTCAGTCCATTATCATCATGACAGCGAGCATTCAAACCACCACATTCCACTCTCTGGCCCCCAAAGGCTTGTAACAGTATCATAATACAAAATGAATTTAGTCCAACTTCAAAAGTCCACATGGTCTATCACATTCTCAACAATGTTTTCAAGTTCAAAGTTCAAAGTCTATTCTGAGATTCATGCAATCTCTTAACTGTAATCACCTATAAAAACCAAAATCAAAAAGCAGATCATACTTCCAACACATAATGGCACAGGATATACATAACTATTCCAAAACGCAGGGAGGAGAGCATGGCATGAAAATACTGGACCAAAGCAAGACCAAAGCCCAGCTGGGCAGACTCCAAACTCTGTGTCTCCATGTCTGATGTCAAAACGCTCTTCAGATCTCCAGCTCCATTCAGCTTTGTTGACTGCAGCACACTTCTTTCTCTTGGGTTGGTTCTGTTCCCTGTTAGCAGCTTCCTTGGCAGGTATCCCACGGCTCTGGCATCTCTAACATCATGGGGTCTCCAAGGCAATCCAGGCTTCACCTTCAGTTTCACACAATGGCCTCTCTTGGCCTCCATTCAGGGACACTTTGACACATGCCTGGCCTCAGAGGCTTTCTTAGGAGCAAATTCCACAGCCCCTTTCCTCTATTCTTATCTCTAAAGCCAGAACCACGTGGCCAAAGCTGCCAAGTTCTGCTGCTTGCTGGGGCTGGAACATGGCCCCCTTGTTCAATTACATCTTCACCAGCTTTCTGTCCTTCACTGCCTACGCTGTCCTAAAACTGGATCTCTAGACAGGCTGGCCTCAAGCTCAGAGATCCGCCAGCCTCTGCCTTCCCAGTGCTGGGATTAAAAGTGTGGCCCACCCACTACACCCAGCTCTAAGCTTTTCTTTAATTCACAAGTTGGAAACTTAGCTGGGTGGCATCTTGCCCTGAGGTCACCACTCCCTTTATTCCATTTCTTAATCCTTTTATCTCCTTGGACACAGGACTTAGTTCTATTCCATTTTTGGTGTTCCTTTTCTCCCTAAATTTTACATTGTGTAATTTACCCTGCTCAGCCTGCTCCTTTTCATTATTAATCTTCATCAGAGTCAACATTAATAGCCACACAACAGAGTCTATATTGGGCTGTTTTGAGATTTCCTCTGCCAACAGAATTAATCCAAAATGCTTCACTTTAGCCTTAGGCAGATGCTTTGGACAAGGGCAAGAAGCAGCCACTTTCTTCTCCAGATTATCACAACAACGATCTCTAGGCGACATACTAAAACTCTTCTCTTCTGCAACCTCTTGACCCAGCCCCCCACAGTTCACCAAATCACCTTTAACACCACTGCCTTCCAGGCGTCTACTACTGTGGCCCATTAAACAGCACTTAAAGCATTCAACTGCTTTTCTAATCTACAGTCCCAAGGTCCATATTCCTTCAAACAAAAACACAGTCAAGCCTATCATCGCAATACCCCCAGTCCTTGGTACCAACTTCTGTGTTTGTTAGGGTTTCTATTGTTGGGGCCAGGATCATAAAATAATGGGGGACAGACCACCAAAGTCCATTAAACCAGAAGGAAACTTTATTCCAGCAAAATAAAAATAAAAATTAAAAAAATAAAATAAAATAACACCGCAGGGCACAAAAGCTAGCTGAGACCACAGCCAATGTTGGAATTCTGAGACTGTGGCCATTGAGGTGGTTACTGGCCCCCTTTTACAGTGTCAGGCATGGGGTGCATGCTAGGAGTCATGTAGAAACATCAGGCATGGGATGCATGCTAGAAGTCAGGTAGAAACAACTATTAAAAGTTAACTTTGTGAGACGGGCGGTGGTGGCACACACCTTTAATCCCAGCACTTGGGAGGCAGAGGCAGGAGGATCTCTGTGAGTTCAAGGCCAGCCTTGGCTACAGAGTGAGTTCCAGGAAAGGCATCAAAACTACACAGAAAAACCCTGTCTCGAAAAACCAAAATAAATAAATAAATAAATAAAATAAAAATAATAATAATAATAAAATAAAAGTTAACTTTGGTCCAGGCAGTTGTTGGCTATAAGGGGCAAGGGAGTTAAAAGTTAACCCCTGGCTGTTGACAGAGGAGCTGGCTGTAAGCAGAGAGCCATTGTTAGCAGTTAACCTTTAGAGCTGATGTCTCTCAGTTTTCATCTCTTAAGCTTATAATTTTATATTTCTCTATTCCTGGACCCTTCACTATTCTGTGAAGAGACACCATGACCATGGCAACTCTTATAAAGAAAACATTTAATTGGGGTGGCTCGCTTACAGTTTTAGAGGTTCAGTCCATTTTCATCAAGATAGGTGGGGAGCATGGCGGCATGCGGCAGACATGGTGCTGGAGAAGTAGCTGAGAGTTCTATATCTTGCAGGCAACAGGAAGTCAGCTGAGACCCTGGGCAGTATCCTGAGTATAGGAAACCTCAAACCACAGTGACACACTTCCTCTAACAAGGCCATTCCCACTCCAACAAAGCCACACCTTCCAACAGGGCCACTCCCTGTGAGATTATGGGGGCCGGTTACATTCAAACCACCACAGCAGTTCACAGATACTTCCTCTCTGACCCTCACCTCCGCTGTATGTGCTCCAGGGTAAAGGAGGGACCTTTGATACGACAACAAAAAGTTATAAATTGAGAGCAGTTAGGACAGTACTCTTCAGCACCATGACAGCTAGCTGAAAGAGAGGAAGTTTTAGGTCTCTCTAAGGTGTATTTCTTTGTTCCTGCCACCAAAGTGAGTTATGTCCTCAGTACAGTGTGTCACCACCTAGTAACCAGATTCCAGTTTGTGGCTGGTGTGCATGGCAATAGTCTATGGTTTTTGTTTGTTTGATTGGTTTTGGTTTTTTGTTTTTGGTATGCGTGCATTCACGCCTGCTTCTGCCTGTGGACTTCCTGACCCAGAAACCTTTGGAAGGCATTCCTGAGATTTTTGCTTGATAACACAGGCCCTGAAACCCCTCAAATTGTGTACTGCGTCTCTTTAACCTATTGGGGACTATAAACTTCATCGATATCTGTAGCCAGAAAGTTTCTCCCAGTCCCGCCAAGCCCTGCTTATAAAATAATCACTCAGAAGCTTATATTAATTATAACTGATTGGCCATTAGCTCAGGCTTATTACTGACTAGCTATTACACTTAAACACAGCCCATTTCTGTTAATCTATATGTTGCCACATGTTCCATGGCAACTCTGTGCCATTACATGCCGCTCTCTGGATGGCAGGATGGCGTCTCCTGACTCAGCCTTCCTCTTCCCAGAATTCTCCTCATCCACTTATCCTGTCTATACTTCCTGCCTGGCTACTGGCCAATCAGTATTTTATTTATCAACCAATCAGAGCAACACATATTCACAGCATACAGAACCCTATTCCACAGCAATACTGGTATATAGGTAAGCAAGTTATGTGACGTGTAATTCTAATATCTCAGACTTGAAAGAGAGAAAAATGGGACTTGGTAGCACCTGCCTATCCAACCAGAAATTAAGAGGCAAATGAGGAAGGGTCAGAAGTTCAAGGTCATCACCCATTCATACATACTGACATTGTACCAGAGACTGGAGAGGAGAAAAACATGATGGGTAGGGTCACACCTTAACACTTAGAAATAAGTGTCTCTTTTCTTCTAGTTATACTTTACCCTTCTTATGGGAAGGTGGAGGGTGAAGAGAAGCCTCCATGATTTCCAAACTCAGTAAATTTCAACATTTTGAGAAAATGTCATGCTCACACATATTTTAGCATATTTAATTTTACTTCACAAGATAACACATAACCCTGGGGAAGACTGAATGTTATTGTCTGTCTGTCTGTCTGCCTGTCTGTCTCTTTCTCTCCTTCTCTCCCCTCTCTCTCTCTCTCTCTCTCTCTCTCTCTCTCTCTCTCTCTCTCACTCACTCTCACTCTCTATGTGTGTTTAATTTCTGACAGTCTTGCTATGCAACCCTGGATACCCTGGAACCTGCCAGGTGTGACCAAGATAAGGATTAGGATAAGAGCCTGCACGCTGGCCACCCTAACAAGCAAGGTCAGCCATCCTTCCTCCATAGGCTAACTAGAAAAGCCAAAATATTAAAAAGCTGGAAAAGGAAATTTCTTTAATGTAGTCACATGGCAAGGAGACAAAGAGATCCAGTGACCACCCTAAGTCCATCTTCAGGGTCCTAACATAAGAGTAAGATTTTAACAGAAGGTAAGAAATATACATAATTAAGTAGTTGCTCAGGCTTAAATGAGAATGGCCTCCCTAGGTTCATATATTTGGATGCTTGGTCCCATTAGCAGAACTGTTTGGGAAGGATTAGAAGGTTTGGCCTTGTTGGAGGAGATGTGTCACTGGGGGTGGGTTTTGAGATTTTTAAAAAACCCACCATTCCCAGTTAGCTCTCTCTGCCTCATGCTTGTGGCTCAGATGTAAGCTCTCAGCTACTGCTCCAGCACCATGCCTGCCTGCCTGCTGCCATGCTCCCTACCATGATGGTCTGGGACTCTAATTCTCTGGAACTGTGAACCCTAAACTAAATACTTTCTTTAATAAGCTGCCCTGGTCATGGTGTTTTGTCACAGCACTAGCAAAGTAACTAAGACAACTGTCTTTCCTCCAAGGACAAGTTACTCACTTTCTGAAATGTTTTTTCCAGAAGACAAGTCTCCCCTCTGTCTGGAAGAGGTCCTCAGCCTTTTCCTTCTCTCAGCATGAGATTCCTGGGGGAGGATTCCTATTCTCTGGGGTACCTTTTTCAGCAATCCAGACTGATTGTCTTAGTTTGGGGTTTCTTTTGCTGCAGCAAAACACCATGATCAAAAAGAAGTTGGGGTCGGGCAGTGGTTATCAAAATTTCCTCGGGGGCCTGCCTTGAGGAGGTTTCTCCCAGAGTCCTGGGGAAGACGCTGTGAACAGCGAGGGGGTAATCTGAGGGAATGAATCTAAGTACACCAAGCTCTTTCATCCGTCCACTTTATTCCTCTAAGACAAAATTCTATCTACACAGCTTCAGCTCGGTTCTCACACTCAGCTCCTCTCTGTCCTTCTCTTCCTGTCCTCTCACTGTCCTAGTCCTAACTAAGCTGTTTTGCTCTCAAGTTCATCTTCATCCTCTGATTCTTCATTCATTTCGTCCTTTTCTCTCCTACTCTCCTAATCTGACCCATTTCACCTACAATCTGCAAAACTCTGCCTTGCTGCTTCCTGGTCACGTGGGGCAACTCTGCTCGGAGCTAGGAATTCTGCCTCAATACTTTATTGCACCTGGTATTGAAAAAAACCCTTTTGTTCTGAGTCAGTTGCTCTGGAATGTCACTTGGCCTGTGAGAGGATGGAGGGTCTGAGCTTCATTTGCACAAGAAATAAAGCTATGGACCTAGTATCAGTTGGTGTCTCCAGAAGGGTGTTTACCTTAATTCGGGAGACCATTTGGCCTTGGATGCTTGATAGGTATTTCAGATAGAATACACAGTTAGGAGTTCTTGGAAGCATACATAGCATACAAGAAAACCATTGCAGGAACTGGCTAATATAGATACAAAAGCTAAAATATCACCAAGACTCCTTAAGCCATGGCTTGGCCTCTGGAAAAGTCTTTGATCTTCCAGGTAGTAGCTTTTGTGATAGTAGCTGGATTCCATTACATTTTCCTGTGGCTTTCAGCAGGTGGTGGCTCATACCTTTAATCCCAGCACTTGGGAGACAGAGGCAGGAGGATCTCTATGAGTTCAAGGCCGGGACAGGCTCCAAAGCTACACAGAAAAACCCTGTCTTGAGAGAGAGAGAGAGAGAGAGAGAGAGAGAGAGAGAGAGAGAGAGAAGAAAAAGCAAGTTGGGGTGGAAAGGGTTTATTTGGCTTACACTTCCATATTGCTGTTCATCACCAAAGGAAGTAAGGACAGGGACTCAAACAGGGCAGGAACCTAGAGGCAGAGCTGATGCAGAGCCATGGAGGGGTGCTGCTTACTGGCTTGCTCCTCATGGCCTGCTCATCCTGCTTTCTTATAGAACCCAGGACCACTAGCCCAGGGATGGCACCACCCACCTTGCTGGGCCCTCCCACACTGATCACTAATTGAGAAAATGCCTGACAGCTGGATCTCATGGAGGCATTTCTTCAACTGAGGCTCCTTCCTTTCTGATGACTCTAGCTTGTGTCAAGCTGACATAAAACCAGCCAGTACACTGTCAGAGTAGGGGACTCAAGAGTCCTTTCAGAATATTCTCGTTCCTCCTGGGCATGGTCATTACACAGGCTGGCCTTAAACCTTTGGGCTCTGCCTCCATCCCAAGTGTTGGAGTTACAGGTATGGGTCCCCAGATTCCCATTCTCTTGTAAGTGTAATTATCTTATTAAGACAGAGTTTTGTTCAAACATATGACAATCGTATGACACCCGAGGGGGCCCATGAGTCACAAGGACTTTGCTAACTGGCATTATTTATTCTTTGATGGTATAAATGCTTGGGTCTGTTGTGTTCTTGGAAAGAAGAACTAATTAGAAATGAGGAAATGATTTCTTTGTACAGAGCACAGTTCCAGGAAGCATGTGAGTTAATAAACATTTGTTCTGAGGGATAATCAAAATGAGCTGCATCCTCCAGTTCATGGTCAGCATGTCTTCCTTGCATGTCCCCTTTCCAGTCTGAACCATGAGTTAATATGTCAGTAATCCAAACACATCCAGAGACCTAGTTATGCTTGCAAAGCTGCTATGTAAACATGCAAGCAATGGTTTCTGGCAAAAGAGAGTAAGACCCAGTCCTGGTATTTGTAAAAACAGATGAAGTTGGGGGCCAGGGAGTCATGCAGCAGGGATTCCATCAAATTTATATGAAATGGGGTCCAATTTAAGAAGGTAAATGGAACACATAGATTTACCATATGTATTAGTTACTGTCTTAGTCATTGTTCTATTTCTGTGAAGAGACAACGTGACCAAGGTAATACTTATAAAAGAAAACATTTAATTGGGGCTTGCTTACAGTTTTATAGGTTGGTCTATATTATTATGGTGCAGAGTGTGGTGGCAGGCAGACATACACATGCTGGAGAAGTAGTTGAGAGTTCTACATCCTGATCCATAGGCAGAGAGAAAGAGAGCATCTACACTTGGTATGGGCTTTTGAAACCCAAAGCCCACCCCCAGTGGTACACCTACTCCAACAAGGCCACACCTCTTAGTCCTTCTCAAATAGTGCCACTCCCTAATGACTAAGCATTCAAATATATGAGCCTGGGTGGGGGGCATTCTTTTTCAAATCACCACAGTTACGTTTCTATTGTTGTGATAAAATACCTAGACTAAGGTGATTTAAGAAGAAAGAGTTGATTTGGGCTTCTGGTTCCAGATGGTTCCATTAGTTCTGGTTCCATTAGTCAGACAGAAGGCGTGGTGGCAGGAACAGGAGGCTGGAGGGGCCACATCTTCTTGAACCAGAAACATGGAGCAGAGAGTAAAGTGGGATGGCACAAGGCTTCGAAACCTCAGAGACCACCCAAGTTACATACTTCCTCCCGCAAGGCCATACCTACTAAACCTCCCTAAACAGCACCACCAACTGGGGACCGAGTCTTCAAATGCCTGAGCTTATGGGAAACTACTGCATTCTGCTCCCTGACCCCCATACTCTCCTGGTCATATCATAATGCAAAAATACGCTTAGTTCATCTTCAAAAGTCCCCATTGTTTTTTGGTATAACAAAGCTCTTTTAAAATCCAAAATCTAAAATCTCTTCTGAGACTTTGGGTAATCTCTTTTTTTTTTTTTTTTTTTTTGGTTTTTTCGAGACAGGGTTTCTCTGTGTAGCTTTGCGCCTTTCCTGGAACTCGCTTGGTAGACCAGGCTGGCCTCGAACTCACAGAGATCAGCCTGCCTCTGCCTCCCGAGTGCTGGGATTAAAGGCGTGCGACTTTGGGCAATCTCTTAACTGTAATTCCCTGTAAAGCTACATACTTCCAACATACAACAGCCCATAATATACATCACCTTCCCCAAAGGGAAGAATAGAGGTAGAGTGAGGCAGGATGGGACCAAGACAACTGAAACCCAGCAGAGGAAGCACCAGTGTCAAAGGTGTTAGCCGTCAGGCACTCCCCCAGCTTGCCCCCCCGGGACTCATCAACTCCGCAGACACAAAATCACCCGCTACCACCAGTTGTGACTCGTTTCCACCGTCACCATGAGTTGCTTATTCTCCTATGTGACATGTACATCCTCTAAAAAAGACCCTCCTGATATCATGGATCAATCTCTCCCTCTTGCTCTCTATCTCTCTTCTTTCTTTCTCTCTATCTCCTGGTCTCTCTCTCTTTCTCTCTCTCTCTCTCTCTCTCTCTCTCTCTCTCATGTCCCTACTCCAAGATGGCCTTCACTCTCCCACAACTCCAATCAACCTCTTACATGAGATTCTGTTTGCCCGGTGTGATCTCTCTGCTGCATACCTTGGCCTAAACCTGCCAAGGTACTCTGCCCCTGAACCCTAACGTTGGTTCCATTGCTAAATCCTAACAAAAGGGCTTAGATGGTCACACACACACACACACACACACACACACACACACACACACAA